>BSBK01013410.1:0-20000 GCA_027943335.1 Chamaecyparis obtusa
GAGAGAGAGACTTCCTAGGGGTCATGAGGACTCCCTAGGGCTCCTAACGCATGATAAGGCATACTAGGACCCCTAGGGAGTCCCTGTGACCCCTTTTGACACATTGGAATGATGATGTGTGTCTTAAGGGGTCTTAGGGCCCCTTAAGACACACTTGAGCATTCCAATGTGTCAAAAGGGATCACGGGGACTCCCCAGGGGTCCTAGTACGCCTTGTCACATGTTAGGACCTTGAGGGAGTCCCCATGACCCATTTTGACACATTGGAATGCTCAAGTGTGTCCAAAGGGGTCGTAGGACACCTTAAGACACACTTGAGCATTCTAATGTGTCAAAAGGGGTCATCGGGACTTCCTAGAGGTCCTAATGCGTGATAAGGCATACTAGGACCCCTAGGGAGTCCCCATGACCCCTTTTGACACATTGGAATGCTCAAGTGTGTCTTAAGGGGTCGTAGGACCCCTTAAGAGACACTTGAGCATTCCAATGTGTCAAAAGGGGTCATGGAGGAGTATGTGCAAGATCATGAGGGACCAAACTATGCCCTTAATTGGCAATGAAAAATCAGCAAATCAGTGTTAGTCAACTTGATGTGAAAATTTCAACTAGCTATGTACCTAATATCAAAAAGTTGTAAGAATAGAATCTATAGAAAATTTTAATGTAGATTCTAAACTAATAGGCCTTTTTTGAGAAAAAGTTAGTATGATTGGTGAAAAGTATAGATTTCAATGCAGCAGTACAAAAATTTTAGGAAAAAAATAAGAAGTAGGTGTATGTCTGACCACCTTAATCATAATCAAATGATAATATTTTATTATAAGATTATATATATAAGTAGTAGACTCATGCCTAGATGTGATGCATATTTTTTTATAATTTTATTCCAAAAAAATAATTATTATGAATTTTTTGCTACAACGTTTTCAAAATTAAAAAACTCCCGTGTCTGACCACCTTAACTCATTCAAAACTTTACAAAATTCAAATATTTTTTTTTTCCTTATAGTAGGTGAAGCATAGAATGTGATGCATTTTTCATATTTAAAAAATCTTATACCATCTGAAAGTTATAGTCATTTTTCAATCAGTATATAAATCAACACTTTAGAGGTAGCTCAATTAGAAAATAACTAATAATTACTTACCGAATTCAAAATTTGATAGCAATTATATTTATAGAAAGCTGATAATCTCCTTAAGATACCCTTTTCATTTTATCAAATTCTGGTGAAAAAAAAGTCGTCAACTACATTGTCAAAGTTTTGAACTGACATCCCCACTTTTTGGCCCCTGATGATCTTGCACATACCTGAAGACTCCCTTGGGATCCTAGTATGCCTTATCACACGTTAGGACCCCTATGGAGTCTCCATGAACCCTTTTGACACATTGGAACGCTCAAGTGTGTCCGCAGGTGTCCTAGGACCCCTTAAAACACACTTGAGAATTCCAATGTGTCAAAAGGGGTCATGGGGACTCCTACGGGTCCTAGTAAGCCTTATCATGTGTTAGGACCCCTAGGGAGTCCTAGTGACCCCTTTTGACACTTTGGAACACTCAAGTGTGTCCGAAGGGGTCCTAAGACCCCTTAAGACACACTTGAGCCTTCCAATGTGTCAAAAGGGGTCATGGGGACTCCCTAGGGGTCTTAGTATGCCTTATCATGCGTTAGGACCCCTAAGAAGTCCCCATGACCCCTTTTGACACTTTGGAATGCTCAAGTGTGTCTGAAGGGGTCCTAAGACCCCTTATGACACACTTGAGCATTCCAATGTGTCACAAGGGAACCCCTTCAAACACACTTGAGCATTCCAAAGTGTCAAAAGGGGTCATGGGCATTCCCTAAGGGTCCTAGTATGCCTTATCACACGTTAGGATCCCTAGGAAGTCATGATGATCCATTTTGACACATTGGAATGCTCAAGTGTGTCTTATGGTGTCCTACAACCCCTTCGAACACACTTGAGCATTCTAATGTGTCAAAATGGGTCATGGCGACAACCTCAGGGTCCTAACGCATGACAAGGCATACTAGGACCCCTAGGGAGTCCCCGTGACCCCTTTTGACACATTGGAATGCTCAAGTGTGTCTTAAGGGGTCCTAGGACCCCTTAAGACACACTTGAGCATTCCAATGTGTCAAAAGGGGTCACAGGGACTCCCTTGGGGTCCTAGTATGCCTTATCATGCTTTAGGACCCCTAGGGAGTCCCCATGACCCCTTTTGACACATTGGAATGCTCAAGTGTGTCTTAAGGGGTCCTAAGACCCTTTGGACACACTTGAGCATTCCAATGTGTCAAAAGGGGTCATGGGGGACTCCCTAAGGGTCCTAGTATGCCTTATCATGTATTAAGACCCCTAGGGAGTCCCCATGACCCCTTTTGACACATTAGAATGCTCAAGTGTGTTCGAAGGGGTCCTATGACCACTTAACACACACTTGAGAATTCTAATGTATCAAAAGGGGTCATGGGGACTCCCTAGGGGTCCTAACATGTGATAAGGCTTACTAGGACCCCTAGGGAGTCCCCATGACCCCTTTTGACACATTGGAATGCTCAAATGTGTTTTAAGGGGTCCTAAGACCCCTTCGGACACACTTGAGCATTCCAATGTGTCAAAAGGGGTCTTGGGGAGTCCATAGGAGTCCTAGTACACCTTATCATGCATTAGGACCCCTAGGGAGTCCCCATGACTACTTTTGACACATTAGAATGCTCAAGTGTGTTCTAAGGGGTCTTATGACTCCTTAAGACATAGTTGAGCATTCTAATGTGTCAAAAGGGGTCATGGGGACTCCCTAGGGGTCCTAACGCATGATAAAACATACTAGGACCCCAAGGGAGTCCCCATAACCCCTTTTGACACATTGGAAGGCTCAAGTGTGTCTTAAGGGGTTGTAGGACCCCTTAAGACACACTAGAGCATTGCAATGTGTCAAAAGGGGTCATGGGGACCCCCTTGGGGTCCTATTATGCCTTATCATGCGTTAGGAACCCTAGGGAGTCCCCATCAACCCTTTTGACACATTGGAACACTCAAGTGTGTTTGAAGGTGTTTTAGGAACCCTTAAAAGACACCTGAGCATTCCAATGTGTCAAAAGGGGTCATGGGGACTCCCTAGGGGTCCTAGTAAGCCTTATCATGTGTTAGGACCCATAGGGATTCCCCATGACCCCTTTTGACACTTTAGAACACACAAGTGTGTCCGAAAGGGTCCTAAGACCCCTTAAGACACACTTGAGCCTTCCAATATGTCAAAAGGGGTCATGAGGTCTCCCTAGGGGTTCTAGTACACCTTATCATGCATTAGGACCCCTAGGAAGTCCCCATGAACCGTTTTGACACTTTGCAATGCTCAAGTGTGTCCGAAGGGGTCCTAAGACCCCTTATGACACACTTGAGTGTTCCAATGTGTCAAAAGGGGTCATGGGGACTCCCTAGGGGTCCTAGTATGCGTTATCATGCATTAGGACCCCTAGGAAGTCCTGATGACCCCTTTTGACACATTGGAAAGCTCAAGTGTGTCTTAAGGTGTCCTACGACCCCTTCAGACACACTTGAGCTTTCCAATGTGTCAAAAGGGGTCATGGGGACTCGCTCAAGGTCCTAACATGTGACAAGGCATACCAAGACCCCTAGGGAGTCTCTGTGACCCCTTTTGACATATTGGAATGCTCAAGTGTGTCTTAATGGGTCGTAGGACCCCTTAAGACACACTTGAGCATTCCATTGTGTCAAAAGGGGTCATGGGGATTCCCTATGGGTCCTAACATGTGATAAGGCATACTAGGAACCCTAGAGAGTCCCCTTGACCCCCTTTGACACATTGGAACACTCAAGTGTGTCTTAAGGGGTCTTAGGAGGCCTTCAGACACACTTGAGTGTTCCAATGTGTCAAAAGGAGTCATGGGGACTCCCTAGGGTTCCTAATGCGTGATAAGGCATACTAGGACCCCTAGGGAGTCCCCATGACTCCTTTTGACACATTGGAATGCTCAAGTGTGTCTTAAGGGGTCGCAGGACCCCTTAAGATACACTTGAGCATTCCAATGTGTCAAAAGGGGTCATGGAGGAGTATGTGCAAGATTATGAGGGACCAAACTATGCCCTTAATTGGCAATGAAAAATCAGCAAATCAGTGTTAGTCAACTTGATGTGAAAATTTCAACTAGCTATGTACCTAATATCAAAAAGTTGTAAGAATAGAATCTATAGAAAATTTTAATGTAGATTCTAAACTAATAGGCCTTTTTTGAGAAAAAGTTAGTATGATTGGTGAAAAGTATAGATTTCAATGCAGCAGTACAAAAATTTTAGGAAAAAAATAAGAAGTAGGTGTATGTCTGACCACCTTAATCATAATCAAATCATAATATTTTATTATAAGATTTTATATATAAGTAGTAGACTCATGCCTAGATGTGATGCATATTTTTTTATAATTTTATTCCAAAAAAATAATTAATTATGAATTTTTTGCTACAAACATTTCAGAATTAAAAAACTCCCATGTCTGACCACCTTAACTCATTCAAAACTTTACAAAATTTAAATTTTTTTTTTTTCCTTATAGTAAGTGAAGCATAGAATGTGATGCATTTTTCAGATTTAAAAAATGTTATACCATCTGAAAGTTATAGTCATTTTTCAATCAGTATATAAATCAACACTTTAGAGGTAGCTCAATTAGAAAATAACTAATAATTACTTACCAAATTCAAAATTTGACAGCAATTATATTTATAGAAAGCTGATAATCTCGTTAAGATACCCTTTTCATTTTATCAAATTCTGGTGAAAAAAAAGTCGTCAACTACATTGTCAAAGTTTTGAATTGACATCGCCACTTTTTGGCCCCTGATGATCTTGCACATACCTGAAGACTCCCTTGGGGTCCTAGTATGCCTTATCACACGTTAGGACCCCTATGGAGTCCTCATGAACCCTTTTGACACATTGGAATGCTCAAGTGTGTCCGCAGGTGTCCTAGGACCCCTTAAAACACACTTGAGAATTCCAATGTGTCAAAAGGGGAAATGGGGACTCCCTACGGGTCCTAGTAAGCCTTATCACATGTTAGGACCCCTCGGGAGTCCTAGTGACCCCTTTTGACACTTTGGAACACTCAAGTGTGTCCGAAGGGGTCCTAAGACCCCTTAAGACACACTTGAGCCTTCGAATGTGTCAAAAGGGGTCATGGGGACTCCCTAGGGGTCTTAGTATGCCTTATCATGCGTTAGGACCCCTAGGAAGTCCCCACGACCCCTTTTGACACTTTGGAATGCTCAAGTGTGTCTGAAGGGGTCCTAAGACCCCTTATGACACACTTGAGCATTCCAATGTGTCACAAGGGAACCCCTTCAAACACACTTGAGCATTCCAAAGTGTCAAAAGGGGTCATGGGCACTCCCTAAGGGTCCTAGTATGCCTTATCACGCGTTAGGACCCCTAGGAAGTCCCGATGATCCATTTTGACACATTGGAATGCTCAAGTGTGTCTTAAGGTGTCCTACAACCCCTTCGGACACACTTGAGCATTTTAATGTGTCAAAATGGGTCATGGCGACAACCTCAGGGTCCTAACGCATGACAAGGCATACTAGGACCCCTAGGTAGTCCTCATGACCCCTTTTGACACATTGGAATGCTCAAGTGTGTCTTAAGGGGTCCTAGGACCCCTTAAGACACACTAGAGCATTGCAATGTGTCAAAAGGGGTCATGGGGACCCCCTTGGGGTCCTATTATGCCTTATCATGCGTTAGGACCCCTAGGGAGTCCCCATCAACCCTTTTGACACATTGGAACACTCAAGTGTGTTTGAAGGTGTCTTAGGACCCCTTAAAAGACACTTGAGCATTCCAATGTGTCAAAATGGGTCATGGGGACTCCCTAGGGGTCCTAGTAAGCCTTATCATGTGTTAGGATCCGTAGGGATTCCCCATGACCCCTTTCGACACTTTGGAACACACAAGTGTGTCCGAAAGGGTCCTAAGACCCCTTAAGACACACTTGAGCCTTCCAATATGTCAAAAGGGGTCATGGGGTCTCCCTAGGGGTTCTAGTACACCTTATCATGCATTAGGACCCCTAAGAAGTCCCCATGAACCGTTTTGACACTTTGCAATGCTCAAGTGTGTTCGAAGGGGTCCTAAGACCCCTTACGACACACTTGAGTGTTCCAATGTGTCAAAAGGGGTTATGGGGACTCCCTAGGGGTCCTAGTACACGTTATCATGCATTAGGACCCCTAGGAAGTCCTGATGACCCCTTTTGACACATTGGAAAGCTCAAGTGTGTCTTAAGGTGTCCTATGACCCCTTCGGACACACTTGAGCATTCCAATGTGTCAAAAGGGGTCATGGGGACTCGCTCAAGGTCCTAACATGTGACAAGGCATACCAAGACCCCTAGGGAGTCCCTGTGACCCCTTTTGACATATTGGAATGCTCAAGTGTGTCTTAAGGGGTCGTAGGACCCCTTAAGACACACTTGAGCATTCCATTGTGTCAAAAGGGGTCATGGGGATTTCCTATGGGTCCTAACATGTGATAAGGCAAACTAGGAACCCTAGAGAGTCCCCTTGACCCCCTTTGCCACATTGGAACACTCAAGTGTGTCTTAAGGGGTCTTAGGAGCCCTTTAGACACACTTGAGTGTTCCAATGTGTCAAAAGGAGTCATGGGGACTCCCTAGGGTTCCTAACACGTGATAAGGCCTACTAGGACCCCTAGGGAGTCCCCATGATGTTTTTTGACACATTGGAATGCTCAAGTGTGTCTTAATGGGTCTTAGGACCCCTTAAGACACACTTGAGCATTCCAAAGTGTCAAAAGGGGTCATGGGGACTTCCCAGCAGTCCTAATGCATGATAAGGCATACTAGGACCCCTAGGGAGTCCCCATGACCCCTTTTGATAGATTGGAAGGTTCATGTGTGTCTTAAGGGGTCTTCGGACCCTTTCAGACACACTTTAGTGTTCCAAAGTGTCAAAAGGGGTCATGGAGACTCCCTAGTGGTCCTAACGCTTGATAAGCCTTACTAGGACCCCTAGGGAGTCCCCATGACCCCTTTTGACACATTGGAATGCTCAAGTGTGTTTTAAGGGGTCCTAGGACACCTTCAGACACACTCGAGCATTCCAATGTGTCAAAAGGGTTCATGGGGACTCCCTATGGGTCCTAATGCATGATAAGGTGTACTAGGACCCCAAAGGAGTTCCCATGACCCATTTTGACACATTGGAACACTCAAGTGTGTCTTAAGGGGTCCTACGACCCTTGAAGACACACTTGAGCATTCTAATATGTCAAAAGGGGTCATAGGGATGACCCCTTAAGACACACTTGAGTGTTCCAATGTGTCAAAAGGTGTCATCGGGACTCCCTTGGGGTCCTAGTACGCCTTATCACATGTTAGGACCCCTGGGGAGTCGCCATGACCCCTCTTGACACATTTGAATGCTCAAGTGTGTCTTAAGGGGTCATAAGACCCCTTGGGACACACTTGAGCATTCCAATGTGTCAAAAGTCGTCATAGGGAGTCCGTAGGGGTCCTAGTATGTCTTATCATGTGTTAGGATGTCTAGGGAGTCCCCATGACCCCTTTTGACACATTATAATGCTCAAGTGTGTCCGAAGGGGTCTTATGACCCCTTAAGACACACTTGAGCATTCCATTGTGTCATAAGGGGTCATGGGGACTTCCTAGGGGTCCTAACATGTGATAGGCCATACTAGGACCCCTAGGGAGTCCCCATGACCCCTTTTGACACTTTGGAACACTCAAGTGTGTTCGAAGGGGTCCTAAGACCCCTTAAGATGCACTTGAACATTCCAATGTGTCAAAAAGGGTCATGGGGACTCCCTAGGGGTCCTAGTACACCTTGTCACGTGTTAGGACCCTTAGGGAGTCCCCATGACCCCTTTTGACACATTCGAATGCTCAAGTGTGTCTGAAGGGGTCCTAGGACCCCTTAAGACACACTTGAGCATTCCAATGTGTCAAAAGGGGTCATGGGGACTTCCTAGGGGTCCTAATGTTTGGTAAGGAATAATAGGACCCCTAGGGTTTCCCCATGACCCCTTTTGACACTTTGGAACCCTCAAGTGTGTCCGAAGGGGTCCTAAAACCCCTTAAGACAATTTGAGCATTCCAATGTGTCAAACAGGGTCATAGGGACTCTTTAGGGGTCCTAGTACACCTTATCACATGTTAGGACCCCTAGGAAGTCCCCATGACCCCTTTTAACACATTGGAATGCTCAAGTGTGTATTAAGGGTTCTTAGGGCCTCTTAAGACACACTTGATCATTCCAATGTGTTAAAAGGGTTCATGGGGATTCCCTAGGGGTCCTAGTAAGCCTTATCATGTGTTAGGACCCGCAGGGAGTCCCCGTGAACCCTTTTGACACATTGGAACACACAAGTGTCTCTTAAGGGGTCATAGGACCCCTTAAGAGACACTTGTGTGTTCCAATGTGTCAAAATGGTTCACGGGGACTCCTTGGGGGTTCTAGTACACCGTATCATGCGTTAGGACCCCAAGGGAGTCCCCATGACCCCTTTTGACACATTGGAATCCTCAAGTGTGTCCGAAGGGGTCGTAGGACCCCTTTAGAAACACTTGAGCATTCCATTGTGTCAAAAGGTGTCATTGGGACTTCCTAGGGGTCCTAACATGTGATAAGGTGTACTACGACCCCTAGGGAGTCCCCCTAACCCCTTTTGACACATTGGAATGCTCAAGTGTGTCCGAAGGGGTCCTAGGACCCCTTAAGACACACTTGAGAATTGCAATGTATCGAAAGGGGTCATGGGGACTTTCTAGGGGTCCTAATGTGTGATAAGGTGTACGAGGGCCCCTAGGGAGTCCACATGACCCCTTTTGACACATTGGAATGCTCAAGTGTGTCTTAAGGGGTCCTAATACCCCTTAAGACACACTTGAGCATTCCAATGTGTCAAAAGGGGTCATGTGGACTCCTTAGGGGTCTTAACACGTGATAAGGCATACTAGGACCCCTAGGGAGTCCCCATGACCCAAATGAGATGTTAGTGAATGACTTTTTGCTAATACTACTCTTCCACCAGATCTAGATTTCAACCCTTTTGTGGATCTACAGGCTCAATCGTGAGCGCATAGAATTGGCCAAGAGAAAAATGTAATTGTATATCAACTGATTACAAAATGTTTAATGGAGGAGAAAATATTACAATGATCAAGAAGAAAATTGGCTATGGAAAATCTAGTTATGAATTCTTTTAAGAATGAAACTATTAAGGAATTGCATGAATCACAAACCATGAAAATAACCTTCTACAACAAAGAACATTCAAGCTATAGAATTTATTAACTCTAAATTTAAACATCTTATCAGCATTCATGGAAGAGATTTCATTAGCATCCATGGTAGAAATTTCATTAAAACTTCAGACAAAATCATCTAAAAAAATTCATTAACTTTAGGCGAAATCATTTAAGACGGACAAAAACAAAATCGTATTACTTAGAAATGGCAGAGAAAGAAAATGAGATAAACCAAATTTATCAAATTCTTGCAATCCGCAGTTTCTTTCTGAGCGCAAAATGACAATCCATGGATCCAAAATTATAGTAAAAATTAAATTCTTTGAGTAAGTCATTCAAAAATGCACAGAATACTGGAACGCATTATGATTTATAGAGAATTTATGATGGACTATGCTGTGCAAAAGCCTACAATCCCTGCCATATCTCAGAGTACTGATGAGAAGCAATGGAGAAAGTCTGAGATAGAGGTGGCGCTGGCATTGATGCGGCACGACATTCTTCATAATATCGGGGCAGCACCATCGAAACAACAAGCCTTTCCTCATAATGTCATGCCGCCATTGATCTCTTCTTTAAATTTATTAATGTGGTTAGTTCTACAGCACCTGCATAATTTCCAGTACAACTGCTCATTTTACCAAACCCTTCCCCGCTCTCCATAATCTTTGACTGGTTCAAAGGTCCATCTGATTGTTCTTGTTTAACCACCCAATGACTCTGTTGAGCTGTCGGATTATCAACAGGTGTGGTACAATTGTTTGGTGACCAGAATCTATTTCGAGAACCTTTGCAATTTAGCGTTCCGGTTGAAAAAGTAGGGAAAGATACCATTTCATAGCCACAGGCAGTGGAAACAAAATGATTCTCTTGCCCTCTACTTCTATAATCCGCCTCCAGTGAACTATTCTTCAAAGCCTCCATTTCTGCATAGTTAGGGTTTTCAGCACCTGTAAAAGGCACAACTATGCCCCTGTAGGGACTCATGCTCGTGCTCAGAATCATATTTTAAATAATATTTAAAATGTAAAATGTATATTATATAATATTTAATATATAATATATAATCTAATATATAGTTTTTGATATTAATATATAATTAAATAATATTTAATGTAACATGTATATTATATAATATTTAATATATATAATATATAATCTAATATATAGTTTGTAATATTAATATATATTAAATAATATTTAATGTAAAATCTATATTATATAACATTTAATATGTAATTGATATTATATAATATTTAATATATCTAATATATATATCTAATATATATCTACTATATATATGTTTATGAAGGATGGAGAAATGGGAGGCAGAAAGTGGAGGCAAAGTGAAAATTCAAAATTGTGCGTCATATTCGGGTAAATATCAGGTACCCGATTAGGCTTGGTATTGCTTTGTGCACCAAACCTACATGGTCAGCTATTGGAATGTCTCAAATACGTGTTTTTCCCCTATTTCTCTGAGTTCCAGACTTTGACAATGTAGCTGATGATTTTTTTTTTCACCTGAATTTGATAAAATGAAAAGGGTATCTTAAGGAGATTATCAGCTTTCTATCAATATAATTATTATCAAATTTTGAATTCGGAAAGTAATTATTAGTTATTTTTCAATTGAGCTACTTCTAAAGTGCTGCTTTATATACTGATTGACAAATGACTATAACTTTCAAACGGTATAACATTTTTGAAATCTGAAAAATGCATCACATTCTATGCTTTCCCTACTATAAGGAAAATAAAATAAAAAATTGAATTTTGCAAAGTTTTGAATGAGTTAAGGTGGTCAGACACGAGAGTTTTTTAATTCTAAAAATGTTGTAGCAGAAAATTCATAATTAATTATTTTTTTGGAATAAAATTACAAAAAAATATGCGTCACATTCAGGCATGAGTCTACTACTTATATATAAAATCTTATAATAAAATATTATCATTTGATTATGATTAAGGTGGTCAGACATACACCTACTTCTTATTTTTTTCCTGAAATTTTTGTACTGCTGCATTGAAATCTATACTTTTCACCAATCATACTAACCTTTTCTCAAAAAAGGTCTAGTAGTTTAGAAACTACATTCAATTTTCTACAGATTCTATTCTTACAACATTTTGATAATAGGTTCATAGCTAGTTGAAATTTTCATGTCAAGTTGACTAAACCTGATTTGCTGATTTTTCATTGCCACTTAAGGGCATAGTTTGGCCCCTCATGATCTTGCACATACCCTTTGGTGGTCCCTCACTGGGTGCACCCATCATTATTGTCTTATTTTCATTGGGAAAAGGATTTGTATTTTGGATCTATGGGCCCCCTTTCAACCACTTCACTATACATGGTTGGTTTTCTAGTTAATGTTTAAGAACAAGATAGGATAAAAACATATGGTCTCTTTTTAGTATGGTACAAAAAATACTCTTTTAAAAAAAAAAATTATCATAAAAATAGAAATCATTTGCATTTTCTTTGGGACCATAAGATTCAAAGTTACTTGAAAAACTTATTTTTACTTATAGTAAGGGTACTAATTAATACTTTCTTTGGTAGTAAACGATCAAAAGTTTGGTTGAAAAACCTATTTTAATTATTTTAAGATACTTTCTTCATAATTGCAACAATAGTGAGGTAGTGTGCTTTCTCATATAGAAGGGATAACACCATGTTTTTAGTGCCTCTCAAATTCCAACTCAGTAAGGAGTTATTATAGTTTGACAAGCCACGCCTATAAATGGTAAGGGATATTTCATGCTAATTCTAATTCAAGATACTTTTATCAATTCATACATTGTAGATATTTAGTTATGATTAGTTAAAAAAGATGGTTATTGTACATGTATGGAATAGCCTAATTGTGATTCTAGGATTTTATTAAGTTTAAATTGAAAATAAAATAGGATAACTTGACATTGGGCACTAATCTATAATGAGAAGTGCTCTAAATGGTTAGGATGATGTTTTAACTATCTTTATTAAGGAGAATGAAATCTTCAAGTGCATATGCTATGCGATGATTATATGTTCATGTTATCTTGGTTATGATGCTACATTGGACTACTAATTTTGATTGAGTTTTAGTCAGTATTATAGTTGAAAGAAGCTAGTTGCAGGAAAGAAATCTTGGGGTGTTGAGGTAAGTACTTTCTTGATTCTAATCTTGTTGTGTTATTTTGATTGAAGATTGAGAAAGTGCAGTTTCAATTCCAATTTCAAATGGATTTTATTTAAATAATTAAATTGAAATTTAAGCAATTTATATTGAGCTATATAGATTCTCATATGAGAAGGAGTGAGGAAATAGAGTTAATAGAGAGACTATAAAAGATAATATTGAAATTGCTGGTAAAATGATTTCACTTATTACTTTCACTTTACAGGTTCCTTAACGAAGAACATGGTTCCTTCATCAGGTCTTCCATTGAAGATGATAAATTACTTAATAGGATTATTATTCTTTCTATGATAATCTAAATATATAAGATATTTATTAATACACTATTTCAAAATATGGTGAGTATGGATTTAATGAGGTTGGGTGGTTATATATGAAGGGATTTTGGGAAATCAATGAAGCATGGTACCCCATCATCCCCTCCCTTAGTCACGTGAACCTAGAAACCAGTATTCATGGAGCATTAATGTGGAGAGTATGGACTTCTATGAGGGAATTTATTTGGCATATGAGTAAATCTAATTATTGTTGGTGGTCACGAAGCTGGACAGTGGAGAAAGACACTCAATAACAAGATAAGGGTAAAGAATTTGATGATACAAAGGATTCCCATCTACCCAGTTATGGGGGAGTTCTTAAAACCAGGGGGAGATGGGTAGAGAAGTACCCCATCATTCCCTCATTTTCAAAGAGGGGGGGAAATGTTGTTGTAGATGGAGGGGGGATTGTCCACCATTTCTATACACCCCACTATCTCCTATGGGGGCAGATGTAGTCCTATTATTTGGTCTCCAAATCCATCTAGATCTCTCTTAAGATGTTAGGCTTCTTCTTCAAGGGTCTGAGGATTTGATACCAATTGTTAGGATTTGATAATACTAAGGGGGGTGAATCAGTATTACAACACTTATATGATTTCTTTAACCACTTAACAAATATAAAACTTAAATAAAATATCCATGCAAGATAGATATACACAAGATAACTCATGACACCATTATTTTGTTCTCAAACAAACCCTGGCCAAGGGAAAAACTCTGATGGGAATTAATGGTACCCACAAATATCGACACTATGAATGTTGTGACCATATTAGGATTCTTGACCCTATTAGGAGCTATGTAAAACAATAGGTAGGTCCCTGTTGTAGGAATTGTAAATCTTGTTAGGGGTGTACAAAAACCTTCTTATAGGTTGTGCTCACTATACTACAAAATTTGGACCTTTTTTCCTTTTCTACAAAAGTGTTCACCAAAATATGAGAACTACTCTTGGTCTTTTAACTAATCAACTTCCACAATTTCTCTTGATATCCTATATATTCTCACACAATATATACACCTTACATTCATTAATGCACTTTACAAAATACACTCCTATATATACCTGGCTAAGAGTATATTTACAATGTGAGTTCTGACATAGAACTTTACATTAGGGCAATAAAAAATATACTTTAGATATTAACATGAGAGGCCTTACACTCTACACTTATATATTGGTGCCATTACAAACAAACAATTATATCATAAAATATCTTTGCATGTCATCATGAAAAGTTAGTCTTTGTTGCTTGTATTGTTGTGTTGTCTTATGTCTTTGCAGTTACTCAAAAGTATCTAACACTCCGTACATAGATCCAAAACCCAAGAGATCTCATCTGAACATATATAAGACATCTAAAAACATATATCCATGTTCACATATCATAATGTAACCTATGCCAATCTTGGTGATCAAAACTGTCTATTTTTGTAACCAAAATTGCCTGTCGACTTTGACATTTTTCTTGATTTATCTTGTTGTGATCACCAAAACTCATCTTCTACTACTTTTGATCATCCATAGGGTAAGTGAACTTCCATAAAGGAAAACATCCAAGTTTTTGCACTCTGGACCAATTGCCAATAATTTTAATCACAATGATTATGTTTTCTTCTTCTTCTTTTTTAACTACACACTTGGTAATCAAATGCCATTAAATATCAAGGATGACACAATATAATCTTAATCATTAATGAAATACATCCATAAAATTAATTCCTTCACACTTAAGTATCTAATTAACTTTATTTTCAACTTATTATCCTCTATAAAAAAAATTCTCACATGTATATCCAAAAAAAGTGTATCCATCACATAGATAACCACAAAAAAACTCACTTGAATCACACCACAAGGATTAAAAAAGAAAACTAGGATGAGGATGACTAGTGTCGAAAATTCTCCGATGAGAATCTATATCACATAAATAATTTCCATTAGGTCCTTCCTGAAGCACCTGTATTATAAAAAATATATCATACAATCTAGGAGAAGTAGATAATAATAATTCCATAGAGGTCTTATTTACCCCAACATTTTTATTCCCCAAGCCATCTACTCCCCCTATACAACCTATCAGGGACCCCTCATGAGTATGAAAGTCTACATGTTTCACATCATAATACATAAGCTAGCAGTAACAAACACTCATTAAAGCCTTATTCTAATTAGGCCTTAGTGGTTATATTATCCGTATTAGACCTCATAGTAGGTTTTATTATGTCTAAGAGGTCCTATTGTTCATATTAGGTGTACAAGTAGGTCATATTACTCATATTAGACATGTTAATTAGTCTTATTAAAGGTCTAATTAGGCCTTTTAAATTACTTATGTCATTAGGTCTTAAGGGGTCATAATACTCAAATTAGGTCTAATTAGGTATATAATTATGTCTTCTTAGTCTTCTTAGGTCTAATTAGTCTTGTCTAGGTGTTATTGATAGTCCCAACTAGTGCTCAGAGGGGAGGGGTGAATCAACACCTCTAAAACTCTTCTTTTCAAATCGAGTAAAGTATACTTGTAACTGTAAGCCAAAACATATTTAATAATATAATAACAACAAGAAAATAATCACATACTGACAATAGATTTATCACGTGGAAACTCGATTAGGGTGAAAACCATGGTGTGAGAGGACCTCACAAATTCTATACTCTTCTGTAGTACACCCTGTTAAGAGCCTTCCTAGTTAAAGGATGAAAACACATTGTTAAACATGACCTAGTTAAGGGATTTATTACAATAATGTCGGTTAGTTCCTACCTGGTCAGAGAACTTAGAACACCTTGAAAGATGTCACCCATTTAAATTATTTGATACAAGGGACCTATAAGAGTTCACCCAAATACTTGGATTTAACTATTTTAATTGATAGAGAACAACATAAAGATTGACCTTTGACAAATAGATTTTCATAGTTTGATAAGATATCTTCTTTTTCTCAATTGGGAAGCATCACTGGTTGCCGTAGGTGTGTTCTCCTCTACTATTTATGCTTCTCTGCACACTCTTCTTTCTTTCTTCTTCTTACTTCTTTTCACCCTAGCTTCTTCAGCATACAGGTTCACTCTTTTACTCAGTAGAATGAAGGCAGCCAAAAATTCTCAATAGGAAAAAGAATATATAGAGTTCTTTCCCTAACTTTATCTCTCATGCATGAACTAATCTTTAGATCCCTTATGGATACATCACTCAGTGGAAAATTAGTACACTGAGGAAACATATGATGCACACCCTTACTTTATCTGCTTTATAAAGAAAACAATAAATGTGTGCCAAGCATCTTTCCTTTACAAGAGATAACGCTTTGTTTTAAAGCCACAGATTCCATCTTTAAAACCTCCAAATGCACCTGGATCTGGTCACCAATTTAACTCAAAGTCCTTTGAATTTAGTGTAGAAAATCCTAGTGAAAGAGTTGGTTGAAATAGATAGTTAACTATGACTTCCTCGGTTCATACCAGAGTCATTTGCTAGATCAATTGAGATCCTCATGTTGTGAACATGCAAGAGCATATGACCTATTACTATCCCTTCCTTAGCTTACTAGTCGAACATTCGTCAATTGTGTTGTTGACACCGGTTTTATTTTACTTTCTTTGTGCTGGTCTACACTGGTTGTATCCTAGTCCTTAGTTGATGGTTGAATCCTCCTTTCCTTGACTGTATACATTAACCGGTTGCACATGCATTGTGTAGTGATCGATTGCATCTATTTACAGTCATGTCTTTCTTGTATGTTGGTACCATTTGCCAAACCAACCTCTTTACATACAGATCTCCTTGGATCTTTAGACTTTGGAGAGATGAAAAATATCTAGCCTCTTTTTCTAATCAATTACAATACTTGTACGGGTAGTAGGCTTATCGATTACTATTTCTTATTGCCAAAAATATCCCCCTCTGGCATTGATGGAAAAACCTTGATGGGCAATCATATAATTATCATATCACTGGTTAACTGTGTTTACTAAGCTTGCATATCTATATCACAGCTACTGCCATTGCTAGTTCACCTACCGCTTATTGCCAAACTCTCCCCATTTTTTACACTAATGCCAAAGGCTAGTTAGAAATACTACCTTTATCTAGAATTTTCTCCCCCTCCGAGAAGAAGTCCTTTTCATCAGTCCAAGAAAAAAGGTGTAACCCCCTGTTAAGGCATAATAAATTGATACTAAAGATCATGAAGGGGTATCACCCCTAGTTTACCTCTGAGATACTCAAAAGTACTCATTGTTAATGTCTTTGTGAAGATATCAGCAATTTGTTCCTTGGTAGGAACATACTCCAATCTTACCTCCTTGTCTTGTAACAACTCTCTCAAGTAATGATACTTGATGGAAATGTGTTTTGTCTTGGAGTGCATGACAGGGTTCTTGGATATGTTTTAATTGTACTGGTGTTATCACAATAGATAGTTATTGGTTGAGGTATCTATTCTTTGATTTGTTCCAAAAGTTTTTTGATCCATATTACCTGTGTGCAATTGATTGTAGAAGTGACATATTCAGCTTTTGTAGTAGATTGTGAAATGTATTTTTGTTTCTTACTTGTCTAAGAGATTATTTTCCCATGGAGAAAAAATGTGCCTCCACTTGTGCTCTTTCTGTCATCAATGTTGTTGGCCTAGTCTATATTAGTGTAAACTTTTACTTTGAATCCTCCCTTGTGTGGAAACCATAACCCTTTAGATATCTGAAGATTCTCTTCACTTCTATCAGATGTGTCTCTTTGGATTTGTAGAGAACCTAGCCACAATACCAACCGCATGTGCAATGTTTGGTCTACTGTGAACAACATACTGCAATTTTCCTATGATGGACCGATACATTGTTTCATTCACTTATTTTTCATCATCCTCCTTTGATAACTTGAGGTTAGTTATGATTGGGGTTCTGACTAGTTTAGATTCTTCAAGTCGAAAATTTTTAAGAATTTTTTTTATATACTTGGACTAAGAGATAAAAATACCTTCTTTAGATGATAGACCTATAGTCTAATGAAGAATTTAATGGTGCCTATCATAGACATCTCAAATTATTTCTTCATCTCTTCAGCAAAGGCTTTGCTCATCCTTTCATCTCCTCTAAAGATGATGTCATCCACAAAGATCTCAACAATTAGATTTTCATCTTTTCTTATCTTGATATACATGTTGCTATTGTCCCTAATTCTTATGAATCCTATGGTCAGAAGGTATGAGTGCAATCTCTCATACCAATCCCTTGGATCTTGTTTGAGCCCATAAATATCCTTCTTCAACTTACAGACCATACCATCACTTTGTGCAGATGTGAAGCCTTTTGGTTGTTCAATGTAGACATCCTCTTCTAGTATTCCATTCAGGAATGCAGACTTGACATCCATCTGATATACTTTAAATTTATTGTATGCAGTATGGGCAAGAAGAATTCTCACTCCTTCCAATTTGGCATTTGGTGCAAAATTTCCTC
Source organism: Chamaecyparis obtusa (assembly GCA_027943335.1). NCBI lineage: Eukaryota > Viridiplantae > Streptophyta > Pinopsida > Cupressales > Cupressaceae > Chamaecyparis > Chamaecyparis obtusa. Next base: position 18,285 of record BSBK01013410.1, read on the forward strand.
CATAATCCAGTCCAGCTTCTTGGGCGTACCCTTTGCAGACCAGTCTTTCCTTATTTACTATTACTTTCCCTTCCTCATTCAGCTTGTTCCTATAGACCCACTTGGTCCCTATGACATTCTTTCCTTTTGGTAGTGGCACAAGCTCCCATGTGTTATTCTTCTCAATTTTCTACATTTCTTCCTCCATGGCCTTGACCTAGTTTTCATCTTCTAGTGCATCCCTTGTGAATTTAGGCTCTATACAAGAAAGTAAACAGATATTCTCTTTGGCCTTTTTCCAGATTAAGACATTAGCATGTTTGTCACAAATAATGTTGTCGATGGAATGATATGTAACATACCTTGGGAGAACCGGTTGTTGTATCTAGTTAGGATCTTCTGGTTGAACAACTTCTCCATCATGGTTCTGAATAGCTTCTTGTTCACCATCCTATGATGACCTTTCAGCTTTAGGTACAGTCTCCCACTCCAGATGTTTTTTCATATGTTGTCTTTCATCTTCAGTTGTTGCTGCATTGAACTCAAAGATATGTCCTTCAATTTGACCTTTAGGATTGTCAAGATCTTTATCACCGGTCCCCTCAATTGGTTCTGAAGATTCATCAACTTTTACATTGATGCTCTCAATTATTTTTTATGTTCTCTTGTTCAGATACTGGTAGGCTTTTCTTTTGGTAGAGTAACCCAAAAATGTTCCTTCATCACTCTTGGGATCAAGCTTCCCAGAGTATATATCTCTTTTGATGTAAAATTTACTACCAAATATTTTGAAGTAGCCTACTCTAGGAGTATGATTGAACCATAGTTCATAAGGAGTCTTACAAGTTCTCTTTTTTGACTTGAACTCAGTTCAATGTGTAGATAGCAGTACTGATAGCTTCTCTCCAGAAGTGATGAGGAAAATCCTTCTGAATCAGCAAGGTTGTAACAAAATCAATCAGAGTCTTGTTCCTTATTTCTCTTACTCCATTTTGTTGAGGAAACCTTGGTGCAAAAAAATATCTCTTTATTCCACATTCCTCACAATAGTGAGTGAACTCTTGAGAGGTGTATTCACCTCCTGTTTCTGATCTTGGGAACTTTAGGCTTTTACTGGTTTCCTTTTCCATTCTAGCTTTATAGATTTTAAACATCTAGAAGGCTTCTGATTTCTCCCTAAGAAAGAGAGTCCACATCATTCTTAAGAATTCATCTACAAAGAGAATGAAGTACTAGTCTCCACAATATAGCTCTTTGTCTTCATTGGTCTACACAAATATGTGTGCACAAGATCCAGAACATTTTCAACAGAAAAAGACTTACTGTTGAAACTTATTCATGTCATCTTTCCTAGCTAAAAGTCTTTACAAACACCTTTGATAGGTTTTTTAATCTCAAGGATTTCTCTAACCAATTTATTTTTTCTCACTTTGACAATATTGTCAAATTAGTTAATGTGGCAGAGTCTCTTGTGCCATAGCTAGTTATTGTCTTCTTTGGGAATAAGACATATTCTTCTTGTTTCTCCTTTGAGTGAGGCTATGAGACAAGGTCCTTGCATTGAGTCTAAGTAGAACATGTTACCTTTTCTTTGTCTATCGATTGCAACATGGGTTCCAAACTAATTCTTGACTATACAAGAGCCTTGTCTGAATTCCAATAGGAATCCTTTGTTATTTAGTTTTACAACACTCATTAAATTATACTTGAGTCCTTCAACCCAATACAATCTTCACA
>BSBK01013410.1:25000-78665 GCA_027943335.1 Chamaecyparis obtusa
TAAGGGGTCATAGGACCCTTTGGGGACACACTTGAGTGTTGAAATGTTTCAAAAGGGGTCATGGGGACTTCGTACGAGTCCTAGTATGCCTTATGACGTGTTAGGACCTCTAGGAAGTCCCCATGACTCCTTTGACACATTAGAACCCTCAAGTGTGTCCTAAGGGGTTGTAGGACCCCTTCGAACACACTTGAGGGTTCAAATATGTCAAAATGGTTCATGGGGACTTCCTAGTGGTCCTAGTATGCCTTATCATGTGTTAGGACCTCTAGGAAGTCCCCATGACCCCTTTTGAAACATTTGAATGCACAAGTATGTTCAAATGAGTTGTAGGACCCCTTAGGACACACTTGAGTATTCCAATGTGTTAATAGGGGTCATGGGGAGTTCCTAGAGATCCTAACATGTGATAAGGTATACTAGTACCCGTAGGAAGTCCCCATGACCCCTTTTGAAACATTTGAATGCTCAAGTGTGTCTAAAGGGGTTGTAGGACCCCTTAGGAAACACTTGTGCATTCCAATGTGTCAATAGAGGTCATAGGGACTTCCTAGGGGTCCTAATAGGTGATAAGGAATACTAGGACCCCTAGGAAGTCCCCATGACCCCTTTTGACACATGAGAACACTCAAGTGTGTCATAAGGGGTCATACGACCCCTTGGGACACACTTGAGTTTTGAAATGTGTCAAAAGGGGTCATGGGGACTTCGTATGGGTCCTAGTACACCTTATCACACATTAGGACCCCTAGGAAATCCTCATGACTCCTTTTGACACATTAGAACCCTCAAGTGTGTCGTAAGGGGCCGTAGGACCCCTTCAAACACACTTGAGGGTTCAAATATGTCAAAATAGTTCATGGGGACTTCCTAGGAGTCATAGTATGCCTTATCACATGTTAGGACACCTAGGAAGTCCCCATGACCACTTTTGAAATATTTGAATGCACAACTATGTCTGAAGGTGTCGTAGGACCCCTTAGGAAACAATTAAGCATTCCAATGTGTCAATAGGGGTCATGGGGAGTTCCTAGGAGTCCTAACATGTGATAAGGCATACTATTACCCTTAGGAAGTCCCCATGACCCCTTTTGAAATATTTAAATACTCAAGTATGTCTGAAGGGGTCGTAGGACCCCTTAGGAAACACTTGAACATTCCAATGTGTCAATAGGGGTCATGGGGACTTCCTAAGGGTCCTAACATGTGATAAGGCATACTAGGACCCCTAGGAAGTCCCAATGACCCCTTTTGACACATGAGAACACACAACCCCTTCGAACACACTTGAATTTTAAAATATGTCAAAATGGTTCATGAGGACTTCCTAGGGGTCCTAGTATGCTTTATCATGCATTAGGACCCATAGGAAGTCCCCATGACCCCTTTTGACACATTGGAATGCTCGAGTGTGTCCGAAGGGGTGGTAGCACTTGAGAATTCCAATGTGTCAAAAGGGGTCATCGGGACTTCTTAAGGGTCCTAACGCATGATAAGGTATACTAGGACCCTTATGAAGTCTCCATGACCCCTTTTGACACATTTGAACCATCAAGTGTGTCTAAAGGGGTCCTACGACCCCTTAGGACACACTTGAGGGTTCTAATGTGTCAAAAGGGGTCATGGGGACTTTCTAGGGGTCCTAACATGTAATAAGGCATACTAGGAACCCTATGAATTCCCCATGACCCTTTCGACACATTTTAACTCTCAAGTGTGTCTGAAGGGGTCATACGATCCCTTGGGACACACTTGAGTGTTGAAATGTGTCAAAAGGGGTCATCGGTACTTCCTAGGGGTCCTAGTACACTTTATCATGCTTTAGTACCCCTAGCAAGTCCCCATGACCCCTTTTGACACATTAGAACTCTCAAGTGTGCTTTAACGGGTCATACGACCCATTGGGACACACTTGATTGTTGAAATGTGTCAAAAGGGGTCATCGGGACTTCCTAGGGGTCCTAATATGTGATAAGGCATACTAGGACCCTTAGGAAGTGGCCATGACCCCTTTCGACACCATTAGAACATACAAGTATGTCCTAAGTGGTCATACAACCCCTTGGGACACACTTGAGTGTTGAAATGTGTCCAAAGGGGTCATGGGGACTTCCTAGGGGTCCTAGTATGCCTTATCACATGCTAGGACCCCTAAGAAGTCCCCATGAACCCTTTTGACATATTAGAACTCTCAAGTGTGTCATAAGCAGTCATACGACCCCTTAGGACACACTTGAGTGTTGAAATGTGTCAAAAGGGGTCATGAAGACTTCCTAGGGGTCCTAACATGTGATAAGGCATACTAGGACCCTTAGGAAATTCCCATGACCCCTTTTGACACATTACACCTCTCAAATATGTCCTAAGGGGTCATACTACCCCTTGGGGACACACTTGAGTGTTGAAATGTGTCAAAAAGGGTCATCGCTACTTCCTAAGGGTCCTTAAATGTGATAAGGTGTACTGGGACCCCTAGGAAGTCCACATGACCCCTTTTGACACATGAAAACACTCAAGTGTGTCCTAAGTTGTCATATGACCCCTTGGGACACACTTGAGTGTTGAAATTTGTTGAAAGAGGTCATAGGGACTTTGTAGGGGTCCTAACATGTGTTAAGGTGTACTAGGACCCCTCGGAAGTCCGCATAACCCCTTTTCACACATAAGAACACTCAAGTGTGTCGTAAGGGGTCATACAACCCCTTGGGAGACACTTGAGTGTTGAATTGTTTCAAAAGGGGTCATGGGGACTTCCTAGGGGTCCCAGTATACCTTATCACACGTTAGGACCCCTAGGAAGTCCCTATGTCCCCTTTTGACACAATAGAACTCTCAAGTGTGTCTTAAGGTGTCATACGACCCCTTGGGACACTTGAGTGTTGAAATGTGTCAAAAGGGGTCATCAGGACTTCTTAGGGGTCCTAACATGTTATAAGGCATACTATGACCCCTAGGAAGTGCCCATGCCCCCTTTAGACATATTAGAACACTCAAGTGTGTCCTAAGGGGTCATATGACACCTTGGAACACACTTGAGTGTTGAAATTTGTCAAAAGGGGTCATGGGGACTTCTTAGGGGTCCTAGTACATCTTATAACATGTTAGGACCCCTAAGAAGTCCTGATGACCCCTTTTGACACATTTCAACACTCAAGTGTGTCCCAAGGGATCGTATGACACCTTCGGACATACTTGAGAGTTCTATTGTGTTGAAAGGGGTCATGGGACTTCCTAGGGGTCGTAACGTGTGATATAGCATACTAGGACCCGTAGGAAGTCCCGCTGAACCCTTTCAACACATCAGAACACTCAAGTGTGTCCTAAAGGGTCATATGGCCCCTTAGGATAGACTTAAGTGTTGAAATGTGTAAAAAGGGGTCATGGGGACTTCTTAGGGGTCCTAATGCGTGATAAGGCATACTAGGACCCCTAGGAAGTCTCCATGACCCCTTTTGACACATGAGAACACTCAAGTCTACCCCAGGGGATCATACGACCCTATTGGGACACAATTGAGTGTTATAATGTGTTGTCAGGGGTTACACAGGGACCTAAGGGGTCCTAATACACTTTCTCAAGCATTAGGACCCTTAGGAACCCTCTATGACCCCTTTGGAAACCTTTTGGATGCCTTATAGCGGTGTAATTAACCTATGTATTAATATGTCCTATATAATATACATATTATATATATACTATACTTAATTTTATTATATATACAACAATATTTTATATATAATACATAATACATATTATATATATATATATATATATATATATATATATATATATATATATATATATATATATATATATATATATATATATATATATATATATATATATATATATATATATACATACAATTTAAATATGAATATATCATGTGATATATTGTAAAATACATATTAATATATAATACATATAAAATAATATATAATATATGATGTATAATATAACATTTAATATTAATATATATTATATAATATTTAATGTAAAATGTATATTATATAATATTTAATATATAATAGATATTATGTAATATTTAATATATATAATATATAATCTAATATATCATTTTTTATATATAATATATTGAAGTATGGAGAAATTGGAGGGAGAAAGGGGTTGGAAATAAATTAAGAGGGAGAAAGGGGAGGAAAAATTTAAAATTCAAAATTATGCCAGGATTTTTGGGTACCTGATTAGGCTCGGTATTGCTTTGTACACTAAACCTACTTGGTCAACTCTTCAAATGTCACAAAATCATGTTTTTCCCCTTTTTCTCTGAGTTCCAGACTTCAACCATATAGCTGATATTTTTTTTTCACCCGAATTTGATGAAATGAAAAGGGTATTTTAAGGAGATTATCAGCTTTCTATCGATATAATTACTGTCAAAGTTTGAATTCGGTAAGTAATTATTAGTTATTTTCTAATTGAGTTACCTCTAAAGCGCTGATTTATATACTGATTGAAAAATGACTAACTTTTAGATGGTATAACATTTTTGAAATCCGAAAAATGTGTCACATTCTATGCTTCGCCTACTATAAGGAAAAAAAATAAAATTGAATTTTGTAAAGTTTTGAATGAGTTAAGGTGGTCAGACACGGGAGTTTTTTAATTCTGAAAATGTTGTAGCAGAAAATTCATAATTAATTATTTTTTTGGAATAAAATTACAAAAAAATATGCGTCACATCCGTGCATGAGTCTACTACTTATATATAAAATCTTATAAAAAAATATTATCATTTGATCATGATTAAGGTGGTCAGACATACACCTACTTATTTTTTTCCTGAAATTTTTGTACTACTACATTGAAATCTATACTTTTCACCAATTATATATATATATATATTTAGAAAAGCCCTAGTAGTTTAGAAACTAAATTCAATTTCCTATAGATTCTATTCTTACAAATTTTTGGTATTAGGTTGATAGCTAGTTCAAATTTTCACGTCAAGTTGACTAACCCTGATTTGCTGATTTTCATTGCCACTTAAGGGCATAGTTTGGCCCCTCATGATCTTGCACATACCCAACAGCCATGTGCTTTGTTTTGATCTTCAGTTCATCTAGTGTCAAAGTGCCAGTAAGTTCACTATAATCAGTGGTAACATGGGTCCAATATTGATCTCTGGTGGTCTTCATGTACAACTTCATTCTGCTGCACCATAGAGTAAATTTTTCTTTAGAAAACTTTTGTCCTTCCTTTCTCATCATCTTGACTTTTTCTTTATACCGTCAAGCGATAAAGAAATTAAACTTGTCTCTAATACTAATTGACAGTCCCGACTAGTGCTGAGAGGGGAGGGGTGAATCAACACCTCTAAAACTCTTCTTTTCAAATCTAGTGAAGTATACTTGTAACTGTAAGACAAAACTGATTTAAGCATATAATAACAACAAGCAAACAATCACACAGTGACACTAGATTTATCACATGGAAACCTGATTAGGGTGAAACCATAGTGTGAGGCGACCTCACAAATTCCGTACTCTTTGGAGTATGCCCTGATAGGAGCCTTCCCGATTAAAGGATGAAAATGTACGGTTAAATGTGAGCCGATTAAGATATTTATTTCAATAAGGTCGGTTAGTGCCTACCTGGTCAGAGGACTTAGAACACCTTGAAAGATGTCACCCGGTTAAAGGATTTGATACAAGGGACCTATAAGATTCCACCCAAATACTATGATTTAACTATTGTAATTGATAGAGAATGATAGAAAAATCAAGACCTTTTACAAATGGCTTTTCATAGCCTGATAAGATCTACATTTGTGCTCAACTGAGAAGCATCACCAATTTTTGCAGGTGTGTTCTCCTCTACTATTTGTGCTTGTTTGCACACTCTTCTTTCTTTCTTCTTCTTACTTCTTTTCACCCTATCTTCTTCAACATACAGGTTCACTCTTTTACTCAGCAGAATGAAGGCAACCAAAAATTCTCAATAGGAAAAAGAATATATAGAGTTATTGCCCTAACTTTATCTCTCATACATGACCTAATCTTTAGATCCCTCATGGATACATCACTCAGTGGAGTATCATTTCACTGAGGAAACATTTGATGCATGCCCTTGCTTTATCTTCTTTATAAAGAAAATAATAGATGTGTGCCAAGCATCTTTCCTTTACAAGATATAATTCTTTGTTTTAAAGCCACATATTCTAGCTTTAGAACCTCTAGATGCATCTCGAACCAATCACCAATTTAACTCAAAGTCATCAGGATTTAGTGCAGAAAATGCCACTTAAAGATTTGGTTGAAACAAATAGTTGACTGTGACTTCCTCAGTTCATACCAGAGTCATTTTCTAGATCGGTTGAGATCCTCAAGTTGTGAACAGGCAAGAGCATATGACCTATTATTGTCCCTTCCTTAGCTTACCAGTCGAACATTCCTTGGTTGTGTTGTTGACACCGGTTTGTTTTTACTTTCTCTATGCTTGTCTACAACGGTTGTATCTTGGTCCTCGATTGATGGTTGAATCCTCCTTTTCTTGATTGTATACATTAACTGGTTGTAGATGCATTGTGTAGTGTCTAGTTGCATCTATTTATAGTCATTTCTTTCTTGTATGTTGGTACCATTTGCCAAACCACCCTCTTTCCATATAGATCTCCTTGGATCTTTAGACTTTAGAGAGATGATAGATCTCTAGCCTCTTTTGCCAATCAATGAAAATACTTGTACCAGTAGTAGGCTTACCGGATACCATTTCTTAATACCAACAGTTATTAGGTCTCATTAGTCTTATTAAGTATAATTAGGTATTCTTTCTCAAATTAGGTCTAATTAGGTATTGCGGTATCATGCTTACATGCTTCATTAAGACAAGTCCTAACCATCAACTTAAAATATCTAGAGAGAGAGAGAGAGAAAGAGAGAGACATACCTTGTTTCCTATGATAATATCCTTCTCATGCTTCTTCACACAGCCTTTGTTTAGTTTCTTCTGAATAATGACATGTACTCTTGTTTATCCTTCTCTTTTTATTTCCCATCACTTTTTAAATTTGTTCCACCAAATTTTGACAAAATTTCAAAAAAATCAATTTCAAAAGTCTTCCTTGTCCAAAATGTGATCTATTTGGCAACTTTTGAATTAATAAGATAAGAAAAAACATATATTTATATATATGTAATCATTATTAACCTGAAACGATGCCAAATTGACCGACATAGGTTTCTATCGAAAGTAACTTAGTTAAGGGCTAAACTGGCCCTAAATCATGAAAGTACTTTCGATCAAAACTAGATAGTTTTGATCGCAAGTACTTTCTATCACAAGTACTTTCTATCAAAACCACTTTCTATCACAAGTACTTTCTATCGAAAGTCCCTGACTAAGGGCAGTTTGTGAAGTTTGAAGAAATTTTGAAGATTTCATGGCTTTGGGGCTCAATCGAAGGGGTCAAATAGAATAAGAAGGAGACATCCTTTTCCATAGCACAAGTACTCAGAATGAGATTTCTAACGATTATAGATTTGACAATTTTTTAATTTATTATGTATATGTTATTTTATGTTAATCAAATATAGGTTTTTTTATCAAATATAATCCTTTGAGTTTGACATTCAATGAAAAATAGTAGAAAAGAGATTATTTTTTTGAAAAATAACAATGCCCTCCGTCTTCGAGTCTACTTTCTATTAAAAAAATTGCAATCAGATAAATACACAAATTATAAGCTATGTAGTTAAGGTATGTAAAAATTACTGTTTAGTCGACTTCAAACATTAATAAAATATGAAATAATCATGATAATTTCATCAAACCAATTGCATACGCTTGACATCGATGTTACAAAACTAAATTCGAAAGAAGCACATTCATATCTATTTTAGAAAAAATGTTATGTTCTATGCAAACAATGTAACTCTTTGAAAATGTCATTTTCAGCAACATACTAGTTTTTGTGGGAGAAAGAAAAATCTATTCAAATCAATTCAAAAATTCAAAAATATATATATTTAGAATCTAGACATAAAATCCTAAAAGATTCTAATTTACTTCATCATTAGATTTCAAACGGTTTAACAATGTAATATGCATATGAATTTGAAAGTTGTTTTAAACATGTAGAGTTCGGTGTTTTTTCAAGAAAAAAAGTCTAACCCACTATTGTGGGTTCACCCACTTATGACAATGTATATGTTATGGTTATTTCATGATGCTATTCTATATGTTAGGATGTTATTTACATTTATAGTTTTACTGACCAATACTTGCATGTGTATGGATGAAGTGTTTGTTTTATATTTCTGTTTGATGTGCCTGATGTGGTTGAGGGACGAAGTTGTAATTACTTTCTTGCGAGATCCACATGATTAGCCAATCCCAGCCACTGTCTGTTATATATTATACATGTATGTGCATTCTCATCTTTTATGCAGGATTTCAGGTACAAGACATCGACTACTCTAAATTGTCAGGATGAGTGTGCCCTATCGCAATATCTCAAATGGTAAGAGACGCGAGATAACATACAGGTCCAATCCCAACCCAAGCCATTTATTGTCCTGAATTAAGGGACAAGTTTCTGATTGAGTTTCATGTCCTAATTTGTCAAGGTGACATGAATTTATGAACCCTTTCTTTTAGTAGGATTTTTGTGTTTTGGTTTAGTCAGTTTTTTTTCATGTTGTCATGTTATTTGGTTTAGTGTGATTTTTGTGTTATTATGATTAAGTGACTTGTGGATTTGATTATGTGAATAAATAATTAAATCTTATTAAATATGGAAATATTAATATGAGGGTATTTAATTAATGATAATTAATTAAATATATTTATAAATTAAAAAGAGCTTAATTAAAAGGTCTAATTATCGAAATAAAAGATTAAATTAATCATTAAATCTAAAATTGAAATTAAAAGTATAACTAATAAATTTATATTTAATTATTAATTTCATAATTATTAATAAGTTTGAAAAAAATAATTGTTAATAAATTAGTAATATGCAATTTAAGTTTCACATCTAGTTTAATAAAATTGAATTAAGAATTTAAGTTTAAGGTAGAGTTAAGAGTTGATAATTGAAAAGTGCATTTTTTTAACTAAAATTGTAACTAATCATGTAGCAAAATTTGATAAAAATATAGTTAGAAAGTTGAGTTCTAATTTATGACTGGGAGTTGCACGTTGAGTTCTAATTTCTGATTAGGAGTTGCATGTTGAGTTCTGTCTGACGGGTTTTCATTCTTAGGAATACTTTTAGCCATTATTAAAAACATGAGTTTGTAGGAGACCGGATTTTGGAGAAAATTGTTTCAATTGGTTGAAGCATTATTTCCAAATCTTAGGAGTAATTTGGAATCTTCGAGTCTTCAATTTGGCCACTGTCATGGGGTTTTGAATCTTATTGCTATTTCTCTTTCAAAGATTGTCTTACTTGTATTTGCAAATTTGTATGTTCAAATTTAAATGTTTCAAAAAATTATTGCTTGAGATTTTGGTTTGATAAAATTTCATGATTCAAGTGTTTGTTGAATATCGGATTTTATTATTGCTTGATTTCCCATTATTTTAGTTTAATTTGGTTATTAAGACCACATGAGAAGAATTCTTGATAAACCTACATCTAGAATGTTTTATGAATTAAAATTTAAGAAATTTTTCTTGATGAAACCCTAGATTCTTCTTCGCAAAAATATACATACTTTGGTCTTAGAAAATTAGATTTATTATTAGTTTAGTTTTGATATAAAAAAAATCCATGATAGATGTTTTGTGTAAACCCTAGGAATTTAGTTGAAAAATAATAATAAAAGTGAAATTAATCTGATTGGGGTTTGAATAGATTTTCAAACAAAATCTTTGTGTTGAATCCAGTAGGTATTTGATTTTATCAGATTTATAAAAAAAAATTAAAAATTAATATATATAAATATAAGTGTGGATGTTAAAAAAAAAATGTTCTTTGATTTTATGTATGAGAAATTCTGACAAAAATTATATTTTAAAAAATAATAAAAAAGAAATAAGGGAGGTGGCAGGACCAAATCCTCACCCCCCACCCTCCCACCACAGTGGGACCGCAATACACTCGTCGTCTATAGGGACAGTGGTACCCTGTGGTACCATTGCCATGGGAGCCACAAGGCTTGCAGACCCGTGGTATAGCAGGGACCATAGGGTGGGGCCACTGTGGGTGGTGGAAATGCCCCCCCAATGCCCTCTTGTTTGTTTATATTTTTAAATTGACTTAAATTTAATTTAATTTAATTAAAATATTTATTAATATTATTAATTAATAATTATGTTATTATTATTATTGTTATTTAATTTATTAGTATCTCTTAAAATTGTTAATTAATAAACATGTTATTATCATTTTATTGATACGTATATTTTTGAATTAAAATGTTTTCTTTTAAATACATAAATATGAAGTCGAATTGGTTTTCATTTATGGAAATATGTTTTCTTTTAAATATTTGAATTATGATTTGATAGATTAAGACATAAACTTGGTTGTGTCAATATGTTTATTGGGGGTTTAAGTCGACCTTTAGGGAATGTGAACCAGGGGCTCGGGATGTGTTTTCTCTGATGTTATGTCTACTCTTTATATAGTTTGTGATGGTTAGGGTCTTGATTATTTTACTCAAAAATGGTTATTTAAACTCATGATTATGTGGACACTTGGAGCGTGTGTTTTTTGTGATATTATGGATTGAGGACTAGTGCATGTTCCTTGTGATTTTGTGGAATAATTTTAAGGATCTTTATTATTATCTTTTTCTTGTTATCTAGTTTGTGATCCTAGGTAAGTTAACTAAGTGTATAGATAGGGAGTGGCTTGCAATAGGCCTCAGGGCCCACAAGTGGCTGCCATGATAACTTATTGCAAATGACTTAATAAAGTAATATAATGTAATAAAATCTATTAGGATAGAAACATTAATAAGATGTATGTGTTCGTCACCCATGCCTTGAGTGCTAGTAAAGGCTAGGATGGTCTCTGAGAAGATGCTTTTTAGCTACGTGGATTTGCATATAGAATAGTTGGTACCTCATCTAGATGAGAAGATTACTAATACCACATAGAGTCACTAGGGCGTCGGGGTCTTGAGAGACTGCCACGATAACTCTAGAGTTGGCTCATGTGATGACACTTCCTTATATGCATCTTAGGTTTCCTACATGAGTTGGTTGCCTCTGGTTGAGTATGTTTTACCTTTTTTATTCTATTGTACCTTTTAAGATAGAGAGATTTCAAGATCCCTTGCTTAGATTGTACTATAGTTGATTTTAGTGTTTGATATCCGAGTGGGGTATTTTTTTATCTCCTCAACATGGTAAGAGTGGACCATTTAGGTTCTATGAGGTTGGGTGGTAGTGATTCTTTTACCATTTGAGATTCTAATGTTCATGTACCAGTGCTGGATGATCCTCGTAGTAGTTGTACCTTCTTGCTCATCATTGTTGGAGTTATATTCTTATCTTTCTTATATTATGTTCTTGTATCATTGTATCAATTATTTTGGAGATATCATAATGTACCTTATGTTGATTTTGTTACATACCTTGCGATATGTGTAGATGATGTATTTCATTATGGATACCTTGTGGTATCGGTTGTATCTAGATTTCATGTATATGATGATGTATTTACATTATGTGGAGACTTTGTATGATTATTGTATTAAGTAGATTAATTAATATTTGCATAATCTACGTCAAGGAACCCTTGAGATTTGTAATCTATAAATGAGATTGTATATGAGAATGAAGTGTCTTTATGTTATATTTCTTCCACCTTGTTATTCATTATTGTTTGTAAACTATTAAGAAAAAAAATATTCTGTAAACTTAGTAGTATGTTTAGGTTAATTTTTCCTAGTTCCCATAAGGCATTACATGACATCATTCATTATTTTTATAATTCTTTTATAAATGGACCTTGTGACCTTGTGTAGTATTATCAAATGGAGCCAAGCTCAACCTATGTCTTTGGTATTAATGTTGTATTTGTAAGTACATTTTTTAATATTTTAAGATTATCATTTTTTACATGTGAATGTGATTTTTGATTATTTCTTTATCAAGTAATTCAAATTACAAATATATGTCTTTTAATTATAAATAATCTTCTTTGAACAATATATTTCTTATATATTACTTTGTCTAATATTTAATATTTTTAATAATTTTTTTATTAACAATTAACAAACTCGTACTATGTCACTCCACCCCACCCCATACCACCACTATAATTATATTTTTCTAACTTAAAAATTTATAAAATATTTTACAAACATGAATTAAAAATTATTATACAAAGTAGCATCTATTTCTCATTCACTATATCAATTAATTATTATAATGTCCTATTTGTATAATTACAATTAATTTCTAAAATAAATTTCTAAAATAAAAGACAAAACAAGTAACACTTATTTTTTAACTCTATAGACATTATTCTTAACTCATATTTCCCCTAAATAATAGTGTTTAGAATTGTCGGGAGGCGTTTTTTTTCTGTTCTTCTGGAAATGTTGGGAAGCGTGTTACTTTAGGAGAATAAATATGAAGAGAAACTGTCAAGATTGCAACATCTTCCTGGGCAGAAAAGCGTTAACGAATCCCTTCTTGCAAAGAGCGAACAAGTGGCATTCGCATGAAACAGATTAACGCCTTCTCTAAAAGAGCGAACTATTACGAAATGGTACGTGGCGTTCGTATTAAATGGATCAACGCTTCAAATCTCTCTCTCACTAATTTGGGCGCCAAACCGATGTATCCGTTACCGCATTTAAACGAGAAGCTCCATGCCAAATAACTCTCACTCTAACTCAGTCTATTCCAAGTTTCTCTTGGATTAATTTTGTAGTGTTGTTTCTTTCCTTAATTAAATGGCAGACAAAAGCTCTGAAGCCATGAATGTGCGCTTTCTCATAAATACTAAAAATCAACGTATCGTATATGCGGAGGCTATTACTAAGAATTTGTTGATTTTCTGCTCAGTTTTCTTTCTATTCCCTGAAATCACTGAATGAATTCGAAACTGCCAGAAGAGTTGGCTCTGTCTCCAATCTTTATGATAGCATGGAAAAGCTGCCCTCTCAGTTTATGGGCACTGATAAATGCCAGCTGCTTGACCCCAAATTTATAACTGCCTACTCTAATAACTCTCTGAAGATTGAAGGTGTAAATTATTACGTCTGCTCTACTGATTTACGTAATAGCACAACTCACAATATCAGCACCAGCAGCACAGATATATGTATTTGCGGGTATCCTATCAACCGCCTCGTTCAGCTGCGTCAGAATACCAATGTCAACCAGGCCAGCGGAAGCAGCAGTCAAACTGCAACTCAAGGGAATACTAGCGGTTATGTCAAGGAAATGCTTACATTTATAATAACTGATGATCTGAAGATAACGGGGAGTTCAACGATTACAATCATAATGTTGCTCAATCGGCTCAATATTAAAGATTTGACCGAGCTTCGGGAGCAGAACGCAATTGTTGATCGCAACAAGGTCAGGGTTTCAGTTTTATTTCAATGTTGTTGGGGTACATATATCGGTGGATTCAATTTTTGTACAATGGAGTACATTTAATCAAATCTTTTGTAATAATGCTAACATTTTACAGGCACTTGAGCTTCTGGAGGCGTCTTTGATTTCCAATACTGTGTTGAATGATGTTTTTGGAGATGAGTTAATTTCCGTTTCAGGAAAGGTAAAGTTAATTTAGAATTTCTTGATTCCAGGGAGATGCCATTTATGTTCCAGCTCGTTAAGCACTCGTTTCTCATGATGTTTTACTTTAAATTTTTATGTGGTGTTGCAGGCGTCTGTTGCAGAATGAGCGGATGAATGTCTTGTGGCTGATGTTGAAAAGTTTACAGTGCTTGAGTATTTTTCAATCTTTTAATATGGGAGATTTTATGAGTAATCCTTATTCAAAAAAGAAACCTGCAATTGTTTTTTGGTAGCATAAGAATGAAAGGTTATAACCTGAAAAGCTTATTTTTCCACATTGTAAGCTACTTTATTTAGAGTTACAGCAATGTAGCACAGTCGTGTGGTTTCTCCAGTTACTTTATTATGTTTTTGTTTCTAGTAAATCTTTTTCAGCCGGTGTTGTTCCAGCCATGGTTGGAATTTTTTTGTAGCAGCTTGAAAATTCGAGGTAATTAATAATTGATTAGTGTTTTTTATACTTATTGAAAAGAAATTCGTCAATTTCAACAAGAATACTGTTATAAAGAGATTTTGCATAAATGCGCTTTTATATTAATAGAAAAATAAATTAATATGTTTTTCTGTGGCAGTTTTTTTCATAATCATTATCTATTATGGTAAAACTCATAATATCAATTGCCCATAGCAGTCAATAATAAGATATAGGTTAATGTATCCATGCATTCAATTGACATTCATTTTCTTTTATATTATTTAAAATCTAATTAATCTTACACATTCTTAAGATGTTTATAGATTTTTTAATATCAACCACTTTCCTTTCATTTATATTATCTTTAAGATTTAAATTTTCTATTTAGTTTTTAAATTTAATATTTCTTAATTAATTCCATAGTCATCCACTTTACATTGTCATTGATATTCTTTATAAAAGATCTAAGTTAATGAATCTCTAATAATGTACTAAATACCTAAAAGAAGGTTAGAGATATCATTTTTCAAAAGATTATATATTTTAAAGAAATATCACACTTTTTATCTTAATTAATTTTTATCACACTTTTAATTATAAAATGAATATATCAAAAATATCATGAGAATACAATTGTCTTACCCAGAAATCAGCTTGCATTGGCTATATTTAAAATTTAATTCAATTGCTTAAAAAAAAGTGTCATTAAAAACTGCAACATTGAAGTATATCAATTAATTCTGTAAATTGTAAAGATTCCTAAATCTAATTGTAATTAGAAGACCAGACAAGAACTGCCCAATAACGGTTTCCTTGAATTATGTTACTAATTAAAATTTTAATTGCATTTTAAATAGAACAAAAAAAAACATATATTTTCTCAGAGGTTTTTAAGAACACAAATACTCACGGATCCTTGTCGTCTTAACCATACATTTCCCACAATCGTGGAACCTCCCAATCAAAAAATTAATCCTCTATCCACCAACCTCTAATTGACTATTAATCAAGATTTGGAAGCTCTCAGATTTAACAATCCTCTATTGGCTGTCCCCTTAATGTCCCTTTCCTCAATGTGCCCTTTATTAGTTCCTGCCAAGGCAGGAAACTCTTGCGGAGGGTTGGAGCTTAACCTGTAATTAATCTTCACCCGCACGAACAATCACATTGTTTAATTTGCTTCTTTCAGCGACTATCTCCAATGTTTGTAAAGAAAATATGATCGACTGTTAGGGGCCGCTGCCCATTTCGAACGTTGGCACATGCTCAGTGGGAAAAATAGAGGCTTGCATGGTTTACAATGCGAGAGAAGGACAGAAAACCAAAGCAGAGGTGTTGGGAGATTCACCTTCACAGATGACCTAGGTAGTTGGCATTTTCAGGAAGGGCCTGCCGAATATCAGAGTGTTGGGGTTACTGTTTTGACAGAGGGTTCTGGGCTCCCATTTTGAGTTCCTGCCATGGCTTGTTTGCATTTTTATTTTAACATGCAGGTGAGCCATGTGCTCTATTGTTAAACTTGCATTCATTGATTTGTGTGCGGGGCATAATAAAGGAAGAGACTGGGTAAAAACCCCTCTAATTGCAACCCATCTATTCTGTGGTACAGGAGATTAAGGAGGACACATGTCTCAAGCTTTGGGAAGTCAATTTTTGTGAACATGTTTTCAACTTGGATCAGCGGCTATTGCTAGGTATGAATCATTATTTTATTTTACTAGTGTACCTGGTAGCAAATTTTAACACACTCTTTTGTATGCGTAAAAAAATAAAACCAATTTCCCTCTCCAAATGTTTAACATTTCACAACATACAATTTCCCCTACATTTATTTGATATTTTCCCATCCACGATGAGGGGAATTGCAAGGATAATAGCCTCACTCTCTTCCTACTCATCATATTCATTTCCATACCCAATTAGAATCCAGGCAAAGAGAATGCAATGTATGTTGCAAGAGATGAGGGGCAAGAGGCAGTCCTCTCTCTTCCATTCGCACAAACAAAATAAGCAGTGCTTGTATGAAGTATCCTTAGAATGAGGATAACTTAAATGCTCTATCAAATCACCTACTTAGCTTGATAGGTTTCCCCATCCAAGAATAACCCCTAGCCGCGCCCATTCTTGCCCTGGCCCTTCTTCAAGAATTAAATTGAAACTACCTTTTATGTGCTTTGCGCTTCTTTTCTTTCCTTCTGAAAGTTGTTCCTTGGTATTAGAGTTACGATATAAGCTTTATATGATTGCTCTTAAGCCACCTAATGAGTCTTTTCATTTTGGATCATGAGGGAATTTATTCCTAAACTGCATCGATGGAGTCGTCAGAGTTGTTAGTGGACACTTCTGATTGAACTTCTGAAGTAATTTTGAACCAGGTAATGGTGAAAAAATGTTTTTAAGGAATAATTTTGTCTCTGTAATTGCATATTATTTCACTAAGACTATTTCTTTGGAGAGTGAGAAATTGGTGGAAAAATAAAGGTTTGAGCATTGACCCGCTATTGGTACTTGTGTACTTAAAAGTAGGCAACATTTATCATGCCGTGTTCATGATCGAGGGTATACCTCCATCTAGATGAATAAAATATCCAAATCTATACAAAATTATAAAGATCACACATGAATTTTTGCCAAGTAGGGCATTGCTGTTTTTGTGGAGGTATTGATATTTTCCAAAAAAACAACAGCAAAATCCCATTTGGGAACAGACTATAGAGAGAATGTCATCCATACCCTCCATTTGAATCAATCTCAAGTTTTAGATAGAAATCTAGAAATATGAAAACCTAGATTCCAATTTATTATTCTATTGCATGGTGACTAGATTTCAATATTTTTTTTTGAAATTTGGAGGTGAACAAATTTGGAAATTTGGCCCTTAATTTTAGGTGTGCTCCTCTAGTTTTGGGGATAATTTATGAAGAGCATATTTTTTTAAGAACTGGGAATTATTTAATTGGGCATTTTTATAGTTTGAATCTAGAAATTAAACAACAATTCCAATAGTTAGGAATAATCTATTTTGCCTAATAGAAATTTTTTTAAGAACTGGAGTGGCTTTATCACATTTGCATCCACCATAATATAAGTTCAAAAGTTATTTGTAGGGGACAAAGACTATGAGCCCTGCATTGTCGGAAAAAGATTAGATAGATTCACCAACAACAAAGGTTAGACTTGTACTACCATTTCTATCGAGCAAAATCTAGTAAACGTGAGGAATTTAATTTTCAAATATTCACCATACAACATAAAATTTACCCTAAAATTCCTTATAATGTTATCAATTTTTAGCCATTCAAGTTCCCAAATGAATTAAAAAAAATTATTAGAAGGAAAAGTATGGTTCAGACTTGGATTGGAATGCATAATTTGTCCCTTAGATTGTTCTATTACCTGCAATGAATAGTGGTTACATTGTTATGACTTCCCTGCTATCCTGTGTGTGTCTCTAGTGGAGAAATAGTATGTAATGATTCCTTAATAATAGAAGCTCTTGCTACTTAATGCATTTTCCAAAAAAAATATTTTCTTCTTCATAATCCCTCCCACCCCAATTGCATGAATCATTATAAGCATACCATTGCTTTTATATATGCCAAAATTACCTTTCATAAAGTTCATTTCAGCTGGCTTTAATTTTATCGCATTTGATTGAGTTTCAAATATTAACTGTGATTTTGAAAACAATCCTCCCTCTTGAACTTGACCTGCCAAATGTCTTATTTAAAAAACAATCCTAATATACCTTGTTTCTTTATCTACGTTGTAGACTAATTTTAAAAAGAACATCTACTCACCTTGACAATTCTTGGAAGTTGAACTAAATTTCATTAGTGTATCACAAATGTTGATTTATATGTTTATGATCCCTCCCCATGAATTTTTGATTCATTGTAGCATATGTACCTTCCTAG
Source organism: Chamaecyparis obtusa (assembly GCA_027943335.1). NCBI lineage: Eukaryota > Viridiplantae > Streptophyta > Pinopsida > Cupressales > Cupressaceae > Chamaecyparis > Chamaecyparis obtusa. The sequence continues at coordinate 43,067 of BSBK01013410.1, forward strand.
TTAACTATTAACCTCTCATGATGTTATGTTCTTCTAGACTAAGGAGTCGTTTGCTTCCCAACTCCAGTGATTACTTTATCCAAATTACTATTTGATCTTCTCCACTTGTATCTTCTCCATCCATAATAGTGTTTCCATAATTGCATTCTCCTATCATCTCCACACCTTCCAACTTCTCCCATTCCAACATCATGTTTCCAGGAGTATCATTTGGGTGCCATCCTAGTAATAGAAATTATAATATTAGCAATTCATTTATTGCCTAGTGGTACAAATTTTGTAAATGCCCCTCTCGTTTCTACCTATATGTATAATTGTTGAAATTTGTTAGTCTCATGGAAAAAACTTAATTGGCAATCAGCTTCACCATAAATAAATTGTTATGGAAACCATGTCAATAGCTTTAGTTTCTCTCAAATAAATTGTCCAGTACAATCAGTAATCAATTCTAAGTTACAAGTCCCTTTCTTTCATTGTTATCTCTATTTGTGTTCAACTTTCTATGTGTGTGGTCCTCCTCACCACTTATAGTTTAGTCTTTCTGGCTTACTAACTGGACAATTACCTTCTTTCTCTTTTCTTGTTGGAATTTAAAGTAAGAAACTATACATAACTCAATGACTAGTTTTTACTATACCACTGTTGAGTGCTATTTGCATGTATCCTTGTAATTGGTTTTAGACATTTCATGCAAGTTTATGAAGACCGCACACTCTGCAAATAGTTTTAGATTTTTTAAGAAGTTTAACTATTTTTTGTTAACTATAATAATCAAGGTAGAAATTCCTCTAGAGTTTTATTTTTTGTAGAAGCTTCAGATACTTTTGTTTATAATAAAGTTTAAATTAAGCTAGCTATGACATGGAGAAAAAATTATTTTTTGCAAGTAGATGAACTTCCTCTGTAGCCTTTATTTTTTATTTCTTTAATTAGTTTTACCGTAAGTAGTTTTACATACCTCTTTGGACTCACATTCAAAAAAAAAACTGCTAGTATGGTTAGTAAAAAAATAAAAAACCAGGCACAAACATATACAAATGTAGTTGTAATTCCAAATGTATCAACTCAAAAGAGGTAACAGACACAAATGAGGTAGAATATTAATGTTCTGGCACTACATTACAGGCGAACCAATTTTTCCAAATGCTAATGTGTGTATGTTGCACCATACTATAGTGACTTAGTGTTCAAGGCTGTGAAGTGTTGCTTTAAGGGAAATGAATATCTCCTTGTATCAAGGAAGGACGTGTTGGAAACTACAATTGAAGCAATTTTTGTATTGTCATTGATCTCAAACCTTAACTGGTAAGACTATTGCTACTTAGGAAAGTACTATAACTATTGTGAGAAGGGAAAGAAAGGATGGTAACAATAGCACCTAGGGAAAGGTTGAGTTATCTTTATATTGCAAAGTGTACTTGACTATGTTGTACAATGATGGGACAATGTATTGTTTATCTTAGTAAGATTGAGGACTAAAAGGCTTAACTAAGCAAAAATGAGGAAATCATGTTTAAGTCAATTTATGTTAGTGTCGACCGAGTTAGTGTATGCCGAGTAAAAATCTAGTGTCGATCGAGTATCAGTTAATTGCCGATGAAGACAGTATATGCCAAGGAAACAGTTTTAGTAGTGACTGAGTGTTTTACATGAAGACCGAGTGGATGATCATAGTATTGATCGAGCATCAACATTTTTATATTTGAAGAGAATTTAGATTTGGAGCCAACATTGTTGAATTCTTGGATTATGTAAAACGTGTTGACTTTATTTATTGATTGTATGGAAGCATTTAATGCTTTGTAAAATGTTTTATTGTAAATCTTTATGAGATTTGAGATGATTCTAGAAGAGGAGATGAAGAACATGAAGCGGGTAGATTCAATGAATCTGACCTAACCCTAAGATCTATGAAGGAGATTAAGCGGCAAAAGACAAGTTAACCTAACAAAGAAAAGTATTAAGGGAACCTAAACATTAGGTATGAGAATGCATGGTGAAGGAGATGCTGGAGGAACAATAAGTTTTATTGACTATATAAGTGAAAAGGCTGAAGGAGGAATGTGGTGATTGCTTGAAGAAAAGTTCCGAATAGATCAGAGGTGGAAATGGAAAAGTTTCAAAGTCAGTAAACCAGCATTTATGTATGGAATTGGATCTGATATTTGCAAAGTGAGTTGTATGTTTTTCAGATCAATACTACTATTACTTTCTAACCATTGTAACAGTCAAAATCCTTTTAACAGAGGTTGACCTAACAGTTGTATGTTAAATCCTTTGAACAAGGTTGCATTCTAATGGAGTGTATGTAAGTCCTATAACAAGGCTCACTTTTAACAAGGTGATTGAAATCCTTTAACCGGGTCACACCTGACAGTGTGTATTGTAACCTTTGACAAGGTTGGCTTTTAACCAAACTCACTTCAGAAGAGTGAAAATAATAGTAGCATGTTACAAAGTGGTTTTTCCCATATTGGGTTTCCACTATAAATCCTAGTGTCAATACTTGTGTGAATGTTTTGGTTTGAAAATTTTTGTGTTTTACAAGTTAGTTATAGCTGGGTAGTGGACTGCAGTGTTATATATTTTTATTATTGAATTAGTGATGATCAAGTTTGTTTTGGTTGCTTGATCTAATTTAAGGAAAAGTTTTTGAAGTTATTTTATACATCAAGACTTGAGAACAACTGATTCAACCCCCTCTCTGTCATTCTAAATCATATTAACAATTGGTATTAGAGCTATGTTGCTTATTGGTGTCTACAGAAAACAAGTTTAAAGGAACTTGAAGGAAATGATCAAGATGTATAAGAAGGAGGTAGTGAAGCTGAACAAAGAAAACTTCCCTGCATGGCAAAGCTTGATGAAGCTGCATCTGGCCGGTATTGGTGATTCTACAAAATACTACATTGAGCATGACTATGTCACACCTGTTGCACCTTTGACTACCGAGGCAATGAGAGCTAAGCAAGAACATAATCAGGCAATGCTGGAAATTGCATCTGCCCTAAGCTATCAAGAATTTGAGGATATTAAGGACTGAACAACTGCTAAAGATATGTGGGACACTCTTGCAAAGATCTATGGTGATGATCTATATGTGCTGAAAGCCAAAGCTGAAAGTCTCAGAGGTAAGTTTGATGAAATGAGAATGAATGAAGATGAAAACATTGCACAATATTGTGGTAGAATAAAAGAAGTTGTGAATGCTATTAGAGGAGCAAATGGAACTATTGATGATGAGACCATAATTGGAAAAGTGCTAAGAACCCTGCATCGTATATATGCTATTAAGATCTCAGCTATTCAGGAATCTAGATGTAACTCTGGAAATGTGCTTACTTTGGAAGGTTTGATTGTCAAACTGACTGCTTTTGAACTATCTAACTATGATAATTTCACTATTGGTAGTATTGGAAATTTTGAATCTTCTTTTAAGTCACAGTTAGTTCTGAATAAGTCGAAGAAAGAAAAAGAAAGATGCACCAGTGAAAGTGAAAGTGAAAGTGACAGTGACACTACTAATGAAGATCTTGAAGATCTAGAAGCTCTTATGGCTAGAAGATTGAGAAGAGGAAAAGGAAAATATAAAGGTAAACTCCCTATTATATATTTTGCATGTAATAAAGTCGGTCATATAGCTGCTAGATGTCCTGACAGGAAGTATAAAGATGAAGAAAGAAATAGAAAACACAAAGACAGAAGAGATGAAAAAGGCTACCAAAGGTACAAAGACTACAAAGGAAAAGGTAATAAATCTTGTTACATTGCTAAAGAAGAGACTGACACTGATAGTAATGATTTTGAAATTGAGGTAGTCTATGTTGCAATGAAAGATGAATCTGATGAGGATGAGAAAAATGCATCGATTTCCTATGTGAACAAGAATGACAAATGGATTATAGACAGTGGTTGTTCACATCAGATGACTGGTGACAAAAGTAAGTTTGAGACCTTACATCATTATAAAGGTAAAAGTGTAACATTTGGTAATGATGCACCATGTCCTGTTAGAGGAAAAGGATTGATTAAACTGACTGATAAAATCTCTTGTGAAAATGCTTATTGGGTTGAAGGATTGAATTATAATTTTCTAAGTGTTGCTCAGCTCAATAGAACTGGCTATCGAGTGGAATTTCATCACAAGAAAGCTAAGATATTTGATGCTACTAGTGAACTGATTGGAAGTGGTGAGCAGACTAGAGGTAATTTGTTCTATCTTGACCTATCTGAAGAAATATGTATGATTGCACAACTTGATGACATTTTCTTATGGCATAAGAGGCTATGTCACATTAACTTTGACAATCTGGTAGAGATAAGTAAGAAGAAGAAAGTAAGAGGCCTACCTAGATTGAAGAAACCTGAGAATGTGATGTGCAAAGAATGCCAGTTAGGAAAAATGACTAAGTCAAATTTCAAGAGAAAAACCTTTACTTCTGAACACATTTTAGATTTGGTTCATACTGACCTTTGTGGACCTATGGGAATACAAAGTTACTGTGGAGCTAGATGCTTTATCTTGTTTGTTGATGATCATACCAGGATGATGCTTGTAATGTTTCTAAAAGAAAAATCTAATGGTGTTCAATTTTTTAAGTGGTATTTGGCAAAAGTTGAGAAGGAGATAGGTAGGAACCTGAAATGTCTTAGATCTAACCAAGGTGGAAAATTTGCATCAAATGAATTCAATCTATTTTGCAATGATAGAGGAATCAAAAGATAGATGTCTGCAACAAGGACACCTCCACAGAATGGTATAGCAGAAAGTAGGAAGAGATCTATTTTGGACTATGCAAGGACATTATTGATTGAAAAGAATGTGGCACAGAAATATTGGAAAGAAGCTATAAGTACAGTTGTTTACACTCTTAACCGAGTACAGATCAAGAAAGGTACAAATCTGACACCTTATGAATTATGGTATGGGCATGCACCGAGTGTTAAATACTTTAAAATCTTTGGAAGCAAGTGTTACTTATTAAAAGACAATAGGAATGGAAAGTTTGATGCCAAGAGTGATGAAGGTATATTTCTAGGCTACTCCACAAAAATTAAAGCTTATAAGTGTTTGAACTCTAACACTAACAAAATTGTGGAAAGTGTGAATGTAAAAATTGATGAGTATGCAGAAAGAAATGAAGCAGACAACAAAAGAGAGCCAGAAGATTACAAATCTTTTGTGTACATTGAGGAAGTAGAAGAGGCAGGTAACAGACTTGCACCTGATGCTGAGTCTTAGGCAAACAATGTCAAGCATCAGGAAAATAATGCCGAGAGAGAACAAGAACATGTCATGCTACAAGACAATGCTGCCAAGTATCAGGAAGAGGTTGCCGAGCATTCAGAGGCTGAATCTGACAATCTTGTTGAGGAACTTGATGAAATAGTGGAGAAAAATGCTGAACCTATTTTGGAAAAATATGTAAGAAGACATCACAAGCCTGAACAGATAATTGGAGATAAAGAGACTAGAATTTAGACCAGAAGAAAAACCAAGGATCCAACATGCTTGCTATGTGTGTTTGAACCTAAGACAACTAAAGAATCATTAGAAAATGAAGACAAGATACAAGCAATGAATGAAGAGATTGACTAGATTGAGAAGAATGAAACCTGGACTCTGGTGTCGAGACTTGGAGATAAGAATGTTATAGGAACAAAGTGGGTGTTTCGAAACAAGTTGAATGAAAAAGGTGAAATCACTAGGAACAAAGCTAGGCTAGTATACAAAGGCTATGCACAAGAAGAATGAATAGATTATGGGGAGACATTTGCTCCTGTAGCTAGATTGGAAGGAGTAAGAACTCTGCTTGCATATGCTCCTTATAAAGATTTCAAGGTATATCAAATGGATGTTAAGTCTGCATTTTTAAATGTTGTACTAGAAGAAGAAGTCTACATAGAACAGCCAGAAGGTTTTATTGATCCAAACAGAAGACACATGATATTCAAACTAAACAAAGCATTGTATGGATTGAAACGAGCTCCTAGAGCATGGTATGAGAGGTTGCATAAGTATCTGATGTAGATTGGATTTTCAAGAACAAATGACACAAGCAATCTGTATTTGAAGGATGAAGAAGGCAAAGGTATTTTATTGGCCAAAATTTTTGTTGATGACATTATTTTTGGTGGACAAAATGCATTGTGTAAAATTTTTTCAAAAGAAATGCAAATTGAATTTGAAATGAGTATGTTTGGTGAGATCAAATTCTTTGTTGGTTTACAAGTATATCAGGTGAAGAAAGGAATTTTCATTACACAGTCTAAGTATGTTAATGAAATACTAAAAACTTTTGGAATGGAAGATGCTAGACCAGTGGGAACTCCTATGGTTACCGGACAAAAGTTATCTAAGAATGATGATGTTGCAGAAGTTAACCAGACTTTGTACAGATCCATGATTGGAAAATTGCAGTGTACTGTACATAGTAGACCAGATATTGCACCAACTATTGGGATTGTGGCAAGATTCTCTACCAATCCTAAGGAAACACACTTGATGGTGGTGAAAAGAATCATGAGATACTTGAAAGGAACTGCTGACTATGGGTTATATTACAAGAAGAATGACAAATTTGAACTTAGAGTATACACTGATGTTGATTGGGTAGGAAATGTAGATGACAGAAAGAACACTACTAGTGAAGCTTTCTTTCTTGGACAGAGATTAGTCTCCTGGACAAGCAAGAAACAAAATTGCATTTCCCAATCTACTGCTAAAGCCGAGTATGTTGCTGTTGCAGTAAACTGTTCAAATTTAATATGGATAAAAGAGTTGTTGATAGGCATGAAAGAAGAAATCACTAAACCTGTTGTTATTTTCTGTGACAATACAAGTGCCATCAATATTTCTAAGAATCCAGTGATGCACACTAAGACCAAGCATATAGAAATCAAGTATCACTATTTGAGGGAATTGGTACAAGACAAGGAAGTCCGAATGGAATATGTGAATACAAAAGAACAATTGGCAGACATATTCACTAAAGCCTTACCTAAAGAAGCTCATGAGTACTTGAGAAGTCAATTAGGGGTCCTTCCCCTAACTAAGGCTGCCTAGTCAAGCTAGGAGCACTGCATCAAATATGTTACAGGAGAAAAATTGACAAATTGATGTAGAAGATTGTCACACTTTAGGACTATCCTAGAGATGTGAAGAAGAAGCAAAGACAATAAATTAGTCATAAGAAAGTTGACAAAGGGAGAAACACTGAGTTGGATAGATATATCTACATCTATTGGATGTAAGTTTTCGTTGCTGCTTTGGCATTTTTGTCAAAGAGGGAGATTGAATTGAAATGATATTATAACACATGAACTAAAGAGTAGGGATGAACATAAATGAAAGATTAGGATAGAGGAAGATCCAAATACTTTTGATAGTCACAAAAGTGAGATTTATAGATTCTGAATTAGAAGGAAGCTAAGGATATTATAAATTTTCTCTGATGGATAGATAAGATTTTTGGATTGGTTGGTAATCCATGTGTTATTCAGGTCATATCATATGGTGTTGCCATCAATGCCAAAGAGGGAGATTGTTGGAAACTACAATTGAAGCAATTGTTGTATTGTCATTGATGTCAAACTTTAACTGGTAAGACTATTGCTACTTAGGAAAGTACTATATCTATTGTGAGAAGGGAAAGAAAGGATGGTAACAATAGCACCTAGGGAAAGGTTGAGTTAAGTTAATACTGCAAAGTGTACTTGACTATGTTGTACAATGATGGGACAATATATTATTTATCTTAGTAAGATTGAGGACTAAAAGGCTTAACCGAGAAAAATGAAGAAATCATGTTTAAGTTGAGTTATGTTAGTGTCAACCGAGTTAGTGTATGCCGAGTAAAAATCTAGTGTCGACCGAGTATCAGTTAATTGCCGACGAAGACAGTATATGCTGAGGAAACAGTTTTAGTAGTGACCAAGTATTTTACATGAAGACCGAGTGGATGATCATAGTATTGACCGAGTATCAACATTTTTATATTTGAAGAGAATTCAGATTTGGAGCCGACATTGTTGAATTCTTGGATTATGTAAAACATGTTGACTTTATTTATTGATTGTATGGAAGCATTTAATGCTTTGTAAAATATTTTATTGTAAATCTTTATGAGATTTGAGATGATTCTAGAAGAGGAGATGAAGAACATGAAGCAGGTAGATTCAATGAATCTGACCTAACCCTAAGATCTATGAAGGAGATTAAGTGGCAAAGGATAAGTTAACCTAACAGAGAAAAGTATTAAGGGAACCTAAACATTAGGTATGAGAATGCATGATGAAGGAGATGTTGGAGGAACAATAAGTTTTATTGACTGTATAAGCGAAAAGGCTGAAGGAGGAGTGTGGTGATTGCTTGAATAAAAGTTCCATACAGATCAGAGATGGAAATGGCAAAGTTTCAAAGTCAGTAAACCAACATTTATGTATGGAATTGGATCTGATATTTGCAAAGTGAGTTGTATATTTTTTAGATCAATACTACTGTTACTTTCTAACCATTGTAACAGTCAAAATCCTTTTAACAAAGGTTGACCTAATAGTCATATGTTAAATCCTTTGAACAAGGTTGCATTCTAATGGAGTGTATGTAAGTCCTGTAACAAGGCTCACTTTTAACAGGGTGATTGAAATCCTTTAATCGGGTCACACCTGATAGTGTGTATTGTAACCTTTGATAGGGTTGTCTTTTAACCGAGCTCACTTCAGAAGAGTGAAAATAATAGTAGCATGTTACAAAGTGGTTTTTCCCATATTGGGTTTCCACTACAAATCCTGGTGTCAATACTTGTGTGAATGTTTTGGTTTGAACATTTCTGTGTTTTACAAGTTAGTTACAGCTGGGTAGTGGACTGCAGTGTTATATGTTTCTATTATTGAATCAGTGATGACCGAGTTTGTTTTGGTTTCTTTATCTGATTTAAGGAAATTTTTTTGAAGTTATTTTATACATCAGGACCTGAGAACAACTGATTCACCCCCCCTCTCTATTGTTCTAAATCATATTAACAGGACATGCCCATAGAGATAGATATGCATGAGGCATAAATGATAATATTGGTGAATTTGTATTGTTTATTGTCAAACTATTACTATATCATGGGAAAATTTTAACAACAACCACAGACAGCAAAACTAGCAAAGCATGTTGTAGATGTAGAGAATTATGAATATGTTAACAAAGACCTATTTGAGAGCACAATTGATAAAGCCTTGGGGAATAATTGCATGTCAAGAATAACATCTTTTGCATACAACATAGGTGACTTCCTTTTCGACTCTTTACAGCTCTTGTTGCACATGCGATACACATCCATAGAACTTCACAATGGGATCATCAATCACTTCATATATTGCCTAGAAAAAAATGAAGCCAAGGCTTTGCTTTGTTATAATTATGAGCTAGACCCTCAAACACTATGTAAATTGCATGACCTTACTGATGTTGAAACATACCTATGGTGTATGTGGTTTTCAGCAGTTCTGAGGCCAAATTGTAGTGAATATGGCCTTTGGGGAGATTTGTTTTGCATAAAGTGGCTCTCCAAATGGTTAGATATACAAGTATGTGTGTGGTATTCCACAAGGAAATCAAAATACCTACACTTTAACAAGTGTATAGGGATAAATACATATTCCATTTTGTTTCACGATGAAAATCCTTTGCATGGGCACTTCAAGCCACTTATCAACAAGAAAAATTCTCAGCCTAAAGCAAAGGCTCATCTAGCTACAAATACTAGCAACCCCCTTGCATCCATTGACAATTTTGCACAACAAGCCTCACGAGATCCAATATTTAATTAGTGCTAACATGCATTATGAATATCAGATTGTGGTAACAATATTTTTAATGCAATTGCCACTTTGACGAATAATGAGTACGATGGTCACTGTCTTAGACAGTACATGACACAATCATTTTGCAATTCAATTCTGTGTGGGGACAAAATAGCGTTGGAATGCAAGAAAATGTGTATCAAGAGTGACTTGACCATGAGCTGTGGCATCATAAGATGTGAAACATTTATTGCAAAGATCAGAGACCCATATTAACAAAGCAGAATTGAAGGAGTTGATTTTTGTTTTGAATGGCTTTCCCACATCTTGCAAGTGAAGATGAAAATCTGGTCAGCAACTACCAACATTTATATATGAGAACATTGCAAGTGCCTAAGGCCAACCAAAGTGTACAATATCATGTGCATCATGGTCAATGACATGCATACACACTGTAAGGCACACGAGGTAGACTTTACAGTTCCAGATCATCCCAAAATTGAACAAATGCCGACAATGGTAGCATTCAATGCAAGACCAAACATTAAGATACATAGATTAAAACAAACTATTTGAGCTACCAGACATGTACATGGAAAACACTCTATGTCACCAACAAATCCATACAATACAGTCCCCGACAAGGAAAATAGCATGCAGGTCAATACTTGTACACAAGTCACAACCAGGTTAACTAAGACCTTACACCGTTCACTTTGTAAAGTGAAACAACAAATCCAGGCAAATGCTACAATTGAAAACAATTGAAACCTAACCAAGTGACAAAAAATAGAAATAAAATCTTACCTAGAAAAGATACAAGACACACCAAAATACACATGCGTAATTTGTGCACAACTTCATTTCAAAAAACATATGAAAAGTGTTCCACAAAAGAGAGCCTATGCATTTTCATTAGTACTACCGGAATGGGCAGAATTGTCTAATGAAAATATATGCAAGTTTTGTAAAAAGAAGCTCCAACAACATAAAAAACCACCTTACGCAACCCCAGAATAGATGAAAATGAACAAGCCTTTATGACATACAACTACGCTTTCAGAACTTGAAGAACGGTTGGTGTCATTGCGAATCACATTTGCACAGATTTGGCAACTGGGACACAAGAGATCGCAAGTTGGTCTAAAAGGAACAATTATCAATGTGCCAACATACATCAACATAATTCAAATTGTGTTGCCTCGCTCGGTGAATGACAAATGGATAATTGTCGTTGAATTAAAAATATGTTTGGACTACATAAGCGCATATCAGAAAGGAAGAGTAAGACCAATTGTTATTATCTATACACTTCATAAGTTGTGGATGACAACACTATACAAGATGAAAAATGTACAATTAAGAAAAGCCTGAGAAGACCACATTTTATCTTCACAAGGGAAAATGTCGAATACTAATCTTCCATCAAGTGATGATGATAGCGAATCTGACAAATGCTCAGAATTTGAGACAGATACCTTGGTCCACGACTTTACTGAGGCGAGAACCATACATGCCCTTCAAGACAAGATGATAGAAATAGAACCCGCAGAAGGAAAACAACCTTTAGGCATATTCCAAGATAACTACATGGAAGAGATGAACTTCCCAACACTATTTTTTGGTGAACCACGGGACGAGAATGTTGTGAAACAACTTTCATATCAAAAAATCACGCAATGGGAATTACAAAATTCAAACCAAGCCTTTGCATATCACACAAAGAACTTGTGTTTCAAAATAATCAAAATACTAATTGTCCAGGTTTTTTGAACAATATGGATAAGAATTCGCAAAGGAAAACTAAAAGGAAGGACACTAAAAGAAAGAGATGTGAAATGTAAACCAAAACTTGAAAAAATATTGCAATCAGACATTGGATAAACAGATTTCAAAAAGATAAGAAACTCCCCAGACTATTTTCACCATCTAAAGAAGAACATTTTTGCAATTATATGACAATTAGGCCCGCCAACATTCTTTGTCACATTCACTAGAGCTGAGCAAAACTGGACCCCACTAACAACCACACTGAAGGAATTATATGACTCACACTACACAATCTCTAAAATGATAGATCCTAAAGCCTCTTGTGATAACATTTCTTCGCTAATAGGGTATGTGCAGGATCATGGTATGCCAAAAAATGGCGATGTGAAAAAGAAGTCCTAATTGATAAACTCTTTGAAAAATAACTATATCCTTGAAACAATATAATATTTTTAAAATCTGAAAGATACATCACATTATATGCTTCACCTAATATAATAATAAATAATTCTTTTAATTTAATGAAGTTTAGACTAAATTAAGGTGGTTAGACATGAGAGTTTTTAATATTCAGGGAAATTTGTAGTAGAAAAATCATAATTAATTATTTACTTGGAAAAAAAATATAAAAATCTATACATCACATCCAAACATGAGTCTACTACTTTTATCTAGAATATTATAAAAAAATATTATCATTTGATTTTATTTAATGTGGTCAGACATACACCTACTTGTTATCTTTCTAGTCCTGATTGATAGACTTATTGAAAAATAGCTATAACTTTCAAACTGTATAACATTTTTGAAATCCAAAACATGTGTCACATTCTACGCTTTTCCTACTACAAGAAAGATATATTTTTTGCAATTTGATAAAGTTTAGACTAAGTTAGCATGGTCAGACACGAAGAGTTTTTGTATTCTGGAAAAGTTGTAGAAGAAAAATCATAATTAATTATTTACTTAGATAAAAATTACAAAAAAATATGTGTCACTTCCATACATGATTCTACTACTTATATCTAGAATCTTGTAAAAAAATTTATCATTTGATTGTGTTTAAAGTGGTCAGACATACACCTACTTATTTTTTCCTAAAATTTTTGTACTACTACATTGAAATTTCAAATTTTCAACATATAGAATAATTATTTTTCAAAAAAAGGCCTATTATTTTAGAAACTAAATTCACTTTTCTACAAATTCTCTTGTTACATATTTTTTATATAATATTTATAACTTGTTCAAATTTTTATGTCAACTTTCCTAAACTTGATTTTCTGAATTTTCATTGCCACTTAAGAGCCTAGTTTGGCATAGCATGATCCTACACATACCCAATAAAAAAGGACCCATGACTTATACCTGCTACTACAAACAAAGATTTATCGTTATGAAATAGCTATATGTTCAGACCAAACATTTTTCAGAAAGATATCAGACTATTTCTCAGTTACAAAGTTCCCCAATATAAAGTGACCCAGAGAAGATAAAGGGCTTGTTACTTGCATATACAAGGAAAGCAACGTATAATTTAGGAGGAACAACTTTACACTCTATACTCCATATTCCATTTACCAAATATTTTTCTACTCCATTAAGCTCTGAAAGATTAGACACATTGACAAAGTAGTATCATCAATTGTGAATTATTTTCATCAATGATATTTCTATAGTTGGAGCAAGATTGCTACATTGCATAGACAAAAGATTTCATGACATAATGCAAGTTCCTAATAAACACTTTGGTGGTCTAGATGTTATTTTCTGTGGTGACTATTACTAGGTAGAACCTATACATGATTGCCTAGTTTTCGAAACACTGGCAGTTGAAAATGAGCTAATACCTTATGATTTCTGGCGACAAAATGTAAAGTGCTACAACTTATAGGAAACAATAAGGCAAAAAGACCAGACCTTCATCGATATTCTTAACAAAATACACATAGGCTCCCAAAAAAATGATGACATAGCATACTTGAACAACAATTTCTTGTGCTCCCCACCTACAGACCCAACATTCCCTTTTTTATTTTACAAGAGAGCATATGTCAATGCACATAATGAAAAGATATTATCTCGCTCTCCCTGGACAACTGATTACTATCAATACAATTGATGAGCATAGTAACTGTAGTGAAATTGATCATTTGCACAAAAATAGTGTGCCTTTGGTGAATCAAATACAATTACAACAAGACATCATCATCGAACTATATGGTGGCAACTATGACATACAAGATAGACTTGTTAATGGAATAGATGGAAATTTCAAAGCATACACACAAATCACTGATGAAGACATTATTTGGGTAGAATTCAAAGACCCTCACATAGGAAAATTTCAAATTACACAAATAAAAAACCTTAACGAAACATACGTATCTTACGGTTGGGTGCCAATTCTTTGAGTTGCCAAAACCCTCCAAAAACAAACTCTGATGCACAAGAGCACTATCAAAAAACATTTTCCAATATAGTTGGCATGCGCTCAAACTATACATAGAGCACAAGGGCTCACTATGCATGGTGTTGCATTTGATCCTCTAGGAATGCACCACCATGGGCTAACATACACAGCCTTGTCCTGAACAAAAAGCATTGATACACTATTCTTGTTGAATCCTCTAACAACAAAAAAATTCAAGGTGAGAACAACAATCATACAAGAAATGACACATCTGACTACAGATGCTACTTGGACCCTTCAAAAACCCCTAGATTATCATAATGGTACATTCTCTATTGCAATAGCTACACTAAATACCTGCCATTTATAGCCACACAAAGAGGACATTCTACACGACAGAGACTTGATGTCATCAAACATAATTTGTCTACAAGAGACGCACTTGAAAGCACAAACAAATAAAAATCCATTACCAGGGTACAATTGTTTTTCAACATGCCTTGTCCATGACATAATGACGTGCATCAAGGAACATATACATGTATTGAATGTAATGGATTTAATCATTGAAAATTTTGAAGCAATATTGCTCTCATTTCTCCTAAACGGGCAAACATTTTTTGTTTGTAATATCTATGCCAGACTAGCCACTGCAGTCATAGATACCATAACAATTATCAGCAAAGTAATGGAAAGTATTTCCACTCAAAACCTTATATATATTGCTAGAGACTTCAACATTGACATCTACACACACTACAAAAGTGTACAAATATTTAAAGAGACCATGAACCTATAGCATCTGCACTTGCTGCAAGAACAACGAGGCCCTCAGCCTAGCATAATTAATGACCACTTTTGGATGAACAACTACTTATCTACATCTAAAATTCAAAGATTAGAGGTGTACTAGATTGATCATGATATTCTTATCACTCATATTCAGAATGTCCCCTAAAGGTCATATGCATTTGGCAAACAGTGATCATCAATGACACTTTTTCTCCACACACTCAATAGTACGCACTTTGCAAGAACTTGAAGCCAATATCAATTTTCCTTCTTACATTGCTCTTGAGTCAATTCATTTAACTTCAAGGTTGATAGTTTCTTGTTTGATGTAGTTCAAGTCTTGCTCCATCATCAATATACACCTAATCAACTCCTTAATAAGCTTGTGGAGCTTTTAAAGTAGGACAACAAAACAAAGGTCTTGGGGCATTCCTCTTTGAGTATAGCCTATAGATTCTGACACTATGGTTTGTACCACCAGTGCTACCCCATAACCCGGTGTTGTTTATGTACACCATCTCTTTGCATTTTACATTATACACTTGCTTATTTCTAGTTATTATGGTTTGCACAAGATTAGAGAAGTTTGAAGGCTAGAGAAGAAGATTTCACAACACTAGAAAATACACATTTCCTCTACATGGAGGATCTTTTAAGTTGTTTCTATGCAATTGGGTGACCCCACAATAGTGGGTTACACTTTTTTAGACGTACTCAATTTTGCTGAAATAGCATATTTTTAATAAAATATGATTATTTAACCCTTGAGAGGTTCCATTTGATGGAATTAATTATAAATGGTTATCTCAAAGCCTCTTAGATAAAAAAAAACATTGATATAACATCTATACTCCTCATTCATACCTACGATGGAGTCTCCTTCCCACCTGCTAAAATGCTGACAAAAAATCACTTTGACTTTATCTTTTGGGATATCAAATGAATCCATTTGACAAACCTATCTATTTAGTAATTTACTATTAAGAAAAATATTTTGAATGATTATAATGTTAATATATATTAAGTTTATTATGACTTTGTATTTGTAGTATTACTAAACATAGATATTTCACCGTATGTCTACCTCTATATTTGACACTTATGGAAAAATAGTAAATGAGAGAAAAAAAATTCTAAAATATATCTATTCCCTAGGTATTTAAGTTCTATTTCTATAAAAAAAAAGAAAAAAGAAATTGGACAAATACACAAGTTATAAGCTATGTAGTTAAGGTATGTCAAAATTATGGTTTAGTCAATTTCAAATGTTAATAAAATATGAAATAATCATGATAATGTCATAAAACCAATTGCATGCCCTCCGTATGGATGTTACAAAACTAATTTCAAAAGAATCACATTGATATCTATTTTAGAAAAAAAGTTATGCTCTATGAAAACAATGTAACTCTTTGAAAATGACATTTTCAAAAACATACCAATTTTTGTGGGAGAAAGAAAAAACCATTCAAATTGATTCAATATATATATATATATATATATATATATATATATATATATATATATATATATATATATATATATATATATATATATATATATATATATATATATATATATATATATATATATATATATATATATATATATATATATATATATATATATATATATATATATATATATATATATATTAAGAATCTAGATAGAAAATCCTAAAAGACTCTAATTTACTTCATCTTCTGATTTCAAACGGTTTAACGACAATATGCATCCGAGTCTAAAAGTTTTTTTCAAAATTTAGAGTTCAGTGTCTGTTCAAGCAAAAAAGTGTAAGCCACTATTGTGGGTTCACCCAATTATCTACACGAATTATTCTTGGATTGAAGTGTAGATTAATTATTTATTTTCTTTGTAAAAATCATTAAAACATCCTTCCACATAAGATCGAGTAGATCTGAAACAAATAGACTGGGTTTGATAAATTTTATTGAATTATGTCCTTCCAATTGTGTTTGTCTTACATAATTCATTGAATGCACAAAGCACAAAATTCAGAAACATTAAACATATTAAATAATAACCAAAACCATTCAAATCTCATGATAACATAAAATAAAGCAGGTTTCAAAGGAATAGTAATACTTTTATTGTAGATAAACCCCTAAAATATCATTTCCATTCGCAAAGTTTTGTTATCAGTTTTAACTTGCTTTGTTTTCAGAATGACAAAAAGTAAAATTTCATTGCGGCTTGATTAGAAATAACATAGCTTCTATATATATATTTTGGCTCCATTTTTGAAATATCATTTAATATTCCATATAATGCATGCAAGAGATAATTGCAATGAGAATGTACTAAATTGTTAGCACATACTATTCAAATGCTTTCTATGATAATTGTGCCCCGCCATAACATAAGTTTTTAACAAGTCCCCCATTGTAATTAGGTAGAAAATGCTTCCAACACATGTAGTGGATTCTGATATGTTTTACTGTCATTGTACCATAGGCACTCCATATACATGGCCTCTAGTGAAAGGATTGCCACCAGCACACAACAATCATAGAAAGAGTAGGCCATATCTATTCACCTAACAACATAAAAGATACTTATATTATCTCCTATCAAGTGTATGTTCTCTACAAAGGACAAAGGCCTACTGCACATGAATGACTGATTCCAGCAGATGCATTTACAATGATGTAACAACTGGCCAAGCAACCTCTCCTTAGTGGCACATAGTCAAACGGTAAAATATACGTACTTTGCATTAAAATTCTAATTAATTTCATGATCCCTTTATTCCATGTACTAAATTGTTCTCTGCTACTTTGAAGTGCACAAATGAGCGGCACCGAGCACAAAGGATAACCTAATCGCATCTTGTATACAGAAACATGCTAGATGAAACAGAGGTATGTGTATGAAACTAGGTATACTCAAATCCCTATCGAGCATTTTACAACAAGCAGTTATGTTTTAGTAAATTACCTAAGGATTCTAAGCCTGCTAGTACTTGAACCATGATGACATTGATGTGTTTCTTGGCCTTAATTAATAGATGATCTAAAACCATGGAATCAAAGCCACATAGCACTACTAATGCATTAAAACAAATACCAAAATGGTAATATATGACAATTATGCTAAGCAAACTAGCACGTGGTATCCTTGTAAAGTTATTCAACTTGCAATTATATTCCCATCTGCCAATGTTGTGTACCCTGATATGCGATCTAACATTTCCTTTCCATCTATTTATTCCAAATACAAAGATGTTACACTTTCCCTTTTGTAGGCAAACAAGCAGTACCAGATGCTAAAAACAACTTGCTTGCAGCCTGAATATAGAAATAAGCCAAGTAGAACAAAGGTAAGCCTACCAAACCCTGCATTCCTAATTAAAAAAATCCAAGTTCCTTTTGAGCATTCTATGCCAGGCAGTTATGGTTCTAAAACTTAACTAAGGATTTTATGCTTACTTGTACATTAAACATGATGACATTGCTATGTTTTCTTGATTTCAATTGACAGATGCTCCAGGATCACTCAATCAAAGATGCATGCTCATAGAAATTCTCTAGAACATACACCAAAATGGTAAACCATGACAATTATGATAACAAAATAAGAGTTTTATTTCAAATCGCATCATATATTTTCGAAGCAATATAATTTCTCAATGATCATATGCAATTTTGGTTTGCTAGTTTTCTTAACTACAAAAAGATATTTAATTATTTAGCGAGCTACTAAAATTGATTATTTGGATGCTTCCAATGGATGCTTGACAACCTACTATGTACTTGTCAAGCACACAATGATCCACAATGCTTTAGTTTCCTTCCACAAGCTGAAAACATCTTAACTTTCCATCAAGTATATTTACTCATTTTCTCCTTGTTGTTTTAAAGCTAACAATTTTCATTTTCTCCAAATAACTTGGAATTTAACCTTTATGCTCCAAAGAAATTTACCATTGGTTTTCTAATAGAGATACCCTTATATTTTTCCCCCTATGCATTTTGCACTAGAATGTTATGGATGTTCTTCCATACCCTTTAAAGTATCTCTTAAAATAGAGTCTTAACCTTTAAATTTTGAGTCATATGGGAAAAATTGATTGTTTATTCTTTTAGCACTTATTGAAAAGGATAAGGTTTTCCATTTCTTTTACTTTTTGAACACCTATGGTGCTTTCTCTTTATGCTCACCTTAAGGCTGCAACAATATGTTTGGTATTCCCTGTAATAATATACTTATGTGGCTAGTTCTATAACTCACTCCTCTGCTTCTACTTAGCCATTATTGTCTATATAAATTTAGATCCCTGCAAGGACTTATGTGGCTAGTTCTATAACCTGCACCTTTTCCTCTACTTAGCCATTGTTGTCTATCTTGATGTGCAATTTAACATGTTTTCCCTATCCTTTTCCAGATGCACCAAAGACATGAACATCGACAGCCAATCAAGCATCACTCCACAACAGTATGTGGTAAAATGATAAGGCATTTCAATTTTGCAAACCCCTTCAGATCTGTGACATATTCCACTAACTTTATTACTTACACTTTACTATTTACATGTGATAGGCAACTAATGAGCAAGAGACCATGCACCACCCCTGCTAAACTAAAACACCAAATAACCATACACAATAGAGATATTTATTTGCAACAAACCATTTGCCATAGTAGATGGTAGTTGGAAAAAACCCTAGCATCCATCTTCCTTGTCCCTATTGTAACACAACACTTGTATTAGACTGACAACTTCAATTATGGAAAATACCACTGTATAGAAAAGACTGCAAATACCTCTTGTCTTAATTCCTTGAGCTCCCTCCACTCTTGGCAGCAGAGTTTCCAACATATTATCAAGTTAGATACCAGCTCTTTTGAGCTCTTGACATTATGAGTTCCAAAATCCACTCGCCTAAAATTTTGACAAAATCATCTACCAAACTGGCACTTTCTGAACTCTACAAAAGTCTCTAAATTGCTCATATTTGACACATTCCCCTCTGTCATGTACAACCCTCACTCTTGGCACCACTTCCTTCAAGCTTTTACCAACCTATATATTTCCTCTTTAAAGGTTTTCACATTACGAACCCCAAATTCTTATGTATTCTAATATGCATTCTAACATTTCCTCTTTGCCTGTGTTTTTTAGCTATTCCAAAAACATGACTACCGATAGCCAACAAAATGATGCTCCACAACAACATATGCTAAAACGGTAAGGCACTTGAATTATGCTAACTAGTTTAGACTTTTACCATACTCACCTAACTATATTGTTCTCTTTATCCCTCTGACAGACAGGTAAAGAATAGGAGGCCACCTACCACACCTCCTAAATCGGATGCACATGACAAAAAACTAAACAACAAGATACCATGCACCACACCTCCAAAATCGGATGACCATAATAGCCATACAGAATAAAGGTATTTACGTCAATCTCTTCCACCTACCACATTAGTTTCATGTGCATTAAGATGGCGGCCATCTAGGGTAGGTTGACCTAAATCTCTATACCCAAAATACTATTACCAATATTTGATTAGAAGAGTACTAAGTGTTTCTCACTGTTCCACATGTTTGCAGTGTTTTTTTAAAGGAAAAATTATTTAAATTAGTAAATCCCTCAATTAAGTTGGTTTCTCCATTACCTCAGAGATATGAATTCTTGTTGCATTGTATACAAACTGAGATGAAACATTTACATAAGAAATTAGGCCATCAATTATGCATTACTTCGGTTGGTTAGCATTTTTTGATGTTTTTACCAAACTTAAATGCCTATATACTGATCAACCAAAAAAGACAAGATTTGGGTTTTGAATTTGGATTTCCTACTAACAAATGTTCCCTTACCATGTGTCTCCAGCCTCACCTCAATACCACATAGCACAAGCACAATTCCGGACCTATGCAGAAACTGGGGTGGTCTCCTATTTGAAGGTGAAGTATTGGTCATTTATGGGCCTGCAACAAAAAAATACTCCAATGCACAAAACAAAATAGTAACTATTCATGTCGACCTTGTGGACGCTAATGGCCAGATGACAATAACAATGAACATTAGCAATGCCTTAATAGATGACTTCTTACCATGAATAGCACTTGGTACTAGCATACAAATCACTGAGTTCATTGTGAAAAGTAAATCACAGTACGAACAAGGTGATGTAGATTGCTGAATTGATTTAACATCTAAGACCACATTGGACATTATCAAGCCCATGTGCAAGTACCATAGACTGACATCCGACATGACAATTTCCCAGCTAATAGACACTGATTGTGGTTATCTAGTTGGCTCCTTTGGTGCTATTGCGATAAGCTATCACAATAATAGAGGACAACTTGAAGTACATGTGAAAGATGGAGATTCACAATAGGAAATGGCCATGGCGCATTGCTACCCATATCCAAATACACTATCACTTCCTACTCTACTATTGTATACTACCTACTAGACACTTCGACACTACAAACTAATAACTAGTACTTGTTGCAGGTTCTCGTGTCAAACAACTACATAGATTTTTGGGCTTCTCTAATATGACTTATATAAACAATAGACATTCCTTTAGTGTTGTTCAAAAATTATGTATGCACGGGTTCAAGGGGTTCACATTCCATCCGGCCATCGTAGTCTTCATTTGTGCAAGAGCTTAATGCCGAAAGTACAAAAGCACATTTGCAAACACTTGCCAAATGCAACACCCAAGCAAGAACAAAATTCTTTCCATCCAACTCCACACTACATCTACATGCTTTCATCCTTCACACAATGCATATTAACACCATTTATTTTCTAGGTACTTGGCACATTAAAGGCAAAGAACACACATTTTCCGCCTTATGAGATATGTTGTAGCACATGCCATTGTGCATTGACATTTGACACTTTAGCTGATATAGACTCTGTGGATTGCACATATTGCAACAAACCCACCCAACCTACATGCCGCCATAGCTTATTATGCACATTGCAAAGGCAGGAAGGCAATGTTGATTGCACTTTATAAGGTGACCTGTTGAAACAACACTTGCTAGAAATTGCAGCCATATCATATGAACAATATCAAAAAAACATCTCCAAAATGGTATATGCCCTACGCAAACTGTACATCTATGGCACATTCACAATGGTCATCTACAATGCCATCATTAATAATGTTTGGCCGTCTAGCCTTTTTTCCTCACTCTTTGGCAAGATGAGAGGAGTGACAGGTAGAGCTAGGCTCGAGATTAGTATTTAGAGGGAAGTCTAGGTTAATGATGATTTTCTTTGGTTTTTTGGGAGGGGACTAAGAGCAATCTCCAAGGATAAGGGCATGTTTGGAGCTCATCCACGAAACAAGGGTGGGTTGAGTTTTAGAGGATTTAGGGCTAGCAGCAGGGGTTGAGCACCCTTTAGACTCAGAGGGCATGGGAAGGCCCTTGTTAAGGGAAACCAAAGGCCACAAAGATTGCTGGACAAAGTGGGTAACTTGCATAGCAGGGGGGTAGAGGGTACGATGGAAATTGTATAGTCTGAGGATTAGGCCCTGGTGGAGGTAGATCAGATTCTTCCCAAGTGAAATAGCCTCATTAACATCATTCACATTGGACTCCAAAGAGTGTAATAGGTAGAAAGGTAAGGAAATCAAAATTTTATGCTGAAAATGATTCAAAAAAGGAAGATGGTAGTTGTAGAAAGTAACATAGTGGCCCTTTAGGGTGAAATACTTGATCGCCAACTTACACATCTTAGGCTAGAATTCTGCGAGGTTGGAGATGTTGTAGCCCCCATTTTTAGAAACTGGAGTGTCATCATTCTTAAAAAATTGAATGATCTTCATCTTCGCTTGGGCTTTAGCAGTTTTCTTCCATTTTCTCCCAGTAGTCGATGTCCTTGTGGCTTGGCCAATGACCTCCTCATTTATTTTAAAGGTGATACCATTGATGGTAACCTTCATTTCATTCCATGTTTTAACAAACTACCTGGATATCATTTCGTCATGATCCATGAGGTTTTCCATAAAAGGAAGAATACCTCCCTCCTTGCAGAAATACATGACCATGGTGTCTGAGGAGAACTCTTCCTCAATCTTGTCCAGCTCAATCATCTTCATGTTTCCTTCCATCTTTGTCTTCAGATGTCAGTCGCTCAACATCCCACAAAACATAGGATAGCAATTGCCTTTGAGACCAGAGGGTTCGAAACTAGAATTGTGATCCATAAAAATGCTCACACCAAACTTAAAGCCCAAATTTTTTGCAAGGCATGAGTTGGGAATGATGAATTGATAGTGGAAGAAAGGAATTAAGGTCATGTCATGCTGCGAGCAGTAATTAGGGTAATAATTATTTTGGGGTTTGTGAAACCTTGCCAAAGAGGCCAATAGGGTTAACACGTGGGGATGGCACGTTAAAATGCAATTGGCATCAATTAAATCCACTTTGTATCTCCTATAATCCTCCATAGATTGTATTTTATTTAGAAACCATTCAGAGTAATGATGGCCCATAAAAGGAAGCCTTGTGCTAATTTGCCATGTCAAACCCCTTTTGCAACTTATAGGCCCTCCAAAATAAGCCATGTGGCATTTGAAAGTAGTAGAAGCAGAGGTGGTAAAAATGTGATAGCGCTCGACCCCACTAGTAGGTGCCCAAACCAAGCTCCAATTTTTAAACTTCATGGGACCCAAATTCACCATTGCTCATTTCCCACCTAAGCAGGTCTTGAGTAGTCTGGGGCAGTTGACTGACCACTCTCCAACACCAAAGCCTATCAAGATGCAAACCGGTAGCAACCATGGCATCAGCCACATAGTTCCCTTCTTTGTAGGTGTGCATGATAGTAGACATTTGAGTGCGGTCCATTAAACTATGAACATCAGATAAAATACTGTCAGCTTTCCAACTAGTGCTCGAGTTTTCCCTAGTAGCATCAATGATAACTTTGGAATCCCCTTGAATATCAATGTTGGTACATCCTAGGGTAATGGAAAAATTTAGGCCCCAAAGAAAAGCCATACCCTCAGCCTAATTGACAGTATGATTTTGGAGGGGGGCAACATAGGTAGCCACCAATTGTCCCCTGTGATCACAAATGAAACCACCACCATCTTGGAGACCATTGCAAATAGAGCCATCAAAATTGAATTTGTCCAGGTAGCTTGCGGAAGAGTCCAAACAGTGGCCTTATGAGCTAAAAGCTTGGTGTTGTCAAAATTGGCGAATCCCTTATCAATACCCCAAATCTTGGCAATTTTGTGGTCCCAATTAGAAGGGGGGAGACTTGGGGTTTTCTAGTGGGAGACGAGTAAACTATCTTGTAATAGTTTGAGACCTAGATGGAACACCATTGTAGCATTAAGCTCAATCTCCTTGAAGATCCTATTATTACGTTCCTTCCAGAGGATCCAGCAGAAGATGGGAAGGGCCGGATTCCAGAGGAGTTTTATCAAGGGATGGTGGGAAGGTGATAGCTAGTCGTGAAACCAATCATGGATTTTTAGAATTATTGTGTTATATCTACAATCTTTATTACTATGTTTTCTTAAAAAAAAAATCAAAAGATTACATGTTTATGTTGAATTTTGTTGTCATAATAAATAAACAAAACAAATTATTTTATTACTTAAAAGTGGATTTTGAAGAGACCTCAAACAAAAAATGTTAATCATAAAATAATAATATTAATTATTTATAATTTTTAACTTTAATTGTGACCACTTTTCATACTAAATTTTATCATATTTAATTTTCGTTGCCTTTCTTTTTTTCACTTAACCTAAAAAATTAAACTTAAGATTTTAATATATCTTTTATATTTTAAAAATAACATTTATAATTTTAAAAAACTAACTTCATACTTACCTTGACATTATTTTTGAACTAATAATAGAAATTTAATTTCATTGGTAAGTATTATTTTCATGACAAATTAGACGTAATTAGGGTTTAGGGTTAGGCTCCCTAATTTAATTTAATGTTCATATTCTCACTATTAAATTTATTTTTTTAAATTTCACATTATATTATCATCACTATTTTATATTTACATTTAATTTGACATTCATATTATTGTCACTACTAAAATTAGTAGGTAAAATTTGACGTTTATATGACCATCTTTATAAAATTCACTTATTTAAATTTGGACTCATATGGCTATCACAACAAATGCAATTTGTTTAATTTTGACATTCATTCTATAACCATCATTACTGAATCAACGAAATAAAATTTGACATTCATATGACCGTCACAACAAATTTAATTTATTAAATTTGACGTCCGTATGATGATCACTAAGAAACCTTTTTACTTAATGTTAACGTCCATATGATACTTGCCTCTACTTTAATTCAGTAAAAAATAATTTTGGATGAATAGAGGCCTTTTCTATTAATAATATAAAAGTACAATATTCACAAAAAAGGGGTTGGGGGAGAAATCACCCCACAAGTCACTCGGCACTTAGGCCGGAATCATACAACTATTCATAAAAAAAGCATATAAAGAGAGAAACCCTCAAGCTACAAGAGCAGTAGTAGAAGAGGGAGGAGGATCTTTGTCATCATGATTGCCCCAAACATTGGGCCCAGGAGTCTACTCAAGAATGACCCAACCATCTTTTGGATCTTCTTTTCTAATTGTCCTTCCTCCCGCTTGGGAGAGATAGCCAGTGCCAGATGAGGGAAATTGTCTTGATTAGCAAGAACCGAGGTCGAGGGCCGAGCAAAAGCAGCAGCAGTAGAAGCAAGAACAGGAGGCTAGCCAGAACCTGCATCCCTCCAAGGAGGAGGAGAGGCGGAGCGGCGACACCAAGGACGCGGAGTCATGGAGTTTCTGGCAAAGGAACTTCGGCTACGATGTCAGCCCCTAGGCGGCGTATGGTTAGTAGAGATAGAATCTAGGGGCACTTGAGCCATAGTATAAGGGGCATTGCCCCAGTGTTGAAGTAATTCCTACAAGTGAGCAACCTAAACAACCACTTTATCTACTTGCACCTGAATCTGCATTATGACATTATTACAAATACATGCCTTAGCATAAAGAGAGACATGAATATCCAGAAAGCTGTGAGAAAAAAGCATAGAATTTTGATCCTTCCATAAAGTAAATAAAATCTCCATGCTGAAAGTATGCCATAACTAGGTGTACTGGGAAGGCATTCTAGGAGAGTCACCAAGAAGTGCCATGTGCCATGAAAAAGGATCAGGTCTAAAAGGAGAAAAGAAGTCATGAATCCAGACCCAGTAATTCTGGGCACAACGACAAAACCAAAAAATGTGCATGAGTGTCTCAGAGTGACCACAAAAAGGGCATTTAGGATCAGGAACCCCCAAATGCCTGAGTCTAGCTCCCAAAGGTAAGCCCTAGTATAACAAACACAAGGAAAAATGAGAATTTTTAGGCTTAGTGATAGAGTCCCAAATAGTATGAAATCTCCAGCTCCAACTTTTCTGAGAAGAGGAATTATGCCAGCACTGGTTGAGAGAATCAATCATGGGCAAATGAGGCATAAGCCAATAATACCCAAGCTTAGGCTTGTAACTGGTGAAGGGCGTAGTAGGATACCATTTCCAGTCCTTCCACCAAGGTCTAACAGATTGAATTCCTAATTTATGCAGGAGATGAGATGGGATAGCCGAAACCAACAAGTCAAAAGTTTGACAATCTGGGTGGATGAGCCGAAATTGAACCCGTAGAGCATCCCAAGATTGGAGACTCATAGTGGCTCTAGAAAAAATATCCTTCAGGGTTTAAATGCCACGCTTGTGGAACTGAAGAGCATGAACCACTTGAGCTCTGGCAAGAGGAGTTCCTTATTGAGCAAAAAGAGGGGACCACCAAATGTTCTACAGGCTGAAAGAAAGACCATCACGAAAACCATTCCTAGCCCAACGGAGCCAGGGCTTGACAGACTCCCAAGATCTCCAAATACTTTTGGTGACAAAAGTACCCAGGATCTGAACACGCTCCTTCATAACTAGAAGGGTTTGAAAGCCAATCCCCTTCCAGGCAGGCTTGTGAAGAGGAAAGCCTGAGGAAATGCAGTGCTGAAGTAAAAATTTTCAGGCCTCGTTGCATGTGAGACATCACACAACCCATTTGGCACAAAGGATGTTCCCTTGCTTCTGGGTATCAAGTAAACCAAGCCCACCGAAAATTTTGGGGAGACAACAGAAATCCCAGGCAACTCTGTGGAAGCCTTGGTGATCAATGCCGGAAGCTCAAGGGAAATCTTGTAGAAGTTTCTCGAGCTTCTTGTAGGAGGCTTTGGAAGGAGCCCAACAAGAGGAGTAATAAACATGCGTGGCCGCAAGGACTTTGGAGTAGATTTGGAATTTCCCTACGAGAGAGAGTGGCTTCGTGATCCAGTAGGTAAGCTTTTTTTCAATTTTAGCAAGAACTGCATTCCAAAGGTCATTAGGGTGGCCTTGCAGAAATGCAAAGGGAATGCCTAGAAAGTGAAAACATTTCCCATGTTGGATCTTGGTCCAAACAAATTGAGAAAACTAGGGAGGCTCAGGAAGAGCTGGCTGTCTATAGCAAAGGGTTTTGTGCCATTGAATGGTCGAACTAGAGGCTAGACAAAAAGTGTCTAAACACTGTAATGTTGCCTTGATATTCTCTTCATCCTCTTCTAGAGTGAGGTAGGAATCATTAGCAAAATGGCCATTGACTAGTTGTTGAGATGATTTCAGCAAGGAGATTCCCCGAACATTTCCCATAGAAATGGAGTGAGCAAGAAGGTAACCGAAACCCTCAACAACCAAAACATACAAGGCCAAAGATAGAGGATAGCCTTGTCAAATGGAATGAAAGAGACCAAAGGTGGAGGACAGGCACCCATTGATGGTAATGCAAGAAGAGGCATTATTGAAGAGCATCTACACAGATTGAAGAAATCTAGGTCCAAAGCCCCTAGCATGAAGCATCACAAGGATAAAAGGCCATTCAATATGATCATAAGATTTAGAAATAACAATCTTAAAAAAAAGGTCTTTCTGGTGAGACTTACGAGCCCATTCCATACCTTCCCACACATAAATGATGTTGTCAAGAATATATCTTGACTTAATAAATCCAGTTTGATCAGACCGAACAATCCGCGGAAGCCAGTGTAGGATCTTGAGAGCCAGCGCCTTGCCAATGATCTTGTAGGAGACATTGAGTTTAAGGTAACGGTCCTACCAGTTACAAATGTCCTCTGAATCCCTAGACTCAGGAATGAACTTGATATTACCCTAGTTAATGATATCCCCAAGAGATTGGTATGAAAAGCTTCCAGATAAACCTAGTGGAGATCAGGGCCAATGGCATCCCAGAGGGCTTTGTAAAACTCATAGGGGAAGCCATCACAACTAGGGGCTTTATTGTCATCCATGGTGAACACAGCTTCATGAAGATCCTACAAGGAAAGTAGTTGATCACAAAAGACACACTAGGTAGGGGAGACACACTATGGCCACCACCACGGTACAATCAGCAAGAGCTTTTTCACTGGTAGGGAAGTATCCATAAGTAGAAAAAAACCTATTCATAGTGATGAACAAAGGCTTGCAAAACATTAGGAAGCTTGGTGAGCAGGTTGCGACCTTCTCTGATTCTAGTTATGCTCGTACTAGTATGATGAGGATGGAGGGCAGTAAAAAATTCTTTAGAAGCTTGGTCTCCCACCTTAACCAGTGAAAGTGAGCTTTGATCTGGGCTCCTCTGGTAGCATGATTGTCAGCCACTTGCTTCTAGTAATGCAACTTAGCAAGATCAAGTTGCAGGTTCTGGTTGAAAGGATCTTGGGCTAGGGCCTCCATGGAAACATGCAAGGCTTTGGTGTTGACATCATAGGCTCTACAACAAAACTTGGCCAACTATCTTCTATATATGCACAAAAAATGAGCCGTATACCTGATGGCGTCATTCCACCATTGAATCCAACCTATCAATTGAGTGGGTCTAGGCTCAAGGTTCCAAACCTGATGAATGTGGGCCACAGTAGAAGGATGGTGAAGGATAGAAGTATTAAAGTAAAATTGTGTGGTGGGAGGCTTAGCCTTAGCTATCTTCCAAACAATATTAAATTGGATGGGAAAGTGGCTTATAGGGTCACATCAACAAGAGTAGTGACCAGTAACACTTGCTTTTTAGAAAAAGAGAAAAAATATTGAGCCGAGATCATAGCACGATCAAGCCTTTTATGAATTATGTCAGAGGAAGCCCTGTAATTAGACCAAGTGTGCCAAGCGCCATTAGAATGGTGATGACCCACATTGGGATAAAAAAAGCCCTAATTTATTATGCATGTAGTACCAAGGCTTCTCTTTCCCCAGCTGTCCATCAAAAAGGAAAAAAAGGCCATCCTTGTCAGACACCATCTCCAACATATTAAAGTCCCCACAAAAAATCTAGGTAATAGGTGGCAGAGAATCCGCAACCCAATGCCACAGGTGAGATCTCTCAACAACATCATTGGGAGCATAAACATTAACTATGCCAAAAGAATGATTTTCAATAATGAAAGTGGCCCAAACAACTCTCTGCATGGGGTCAAAACCATGACTAACCAGAAAGGAATGCCAATGAGGAGAAAGGAGAGTAGAAACTTCACCTCTACCAGCCTCGTGCTGAGAACAGAGAGCAAGGCTTGTAGGCCAAAAAACTTTACAAGCAGCATCAAGCAGAAACCCGAAATCTTAACTTCCTAGAGGCATAAAACATCCAGATGACTAAACGATGACACAAGTCCCTGACAAAAAATTTTCTGTGTGGGTTTGTCAACCCACGAACATTCCATGAGATGTACTTCATGGAATAACAGTGTCATCCATTCCATCATCATCCCCAAGGGAGTCAAAACTATTAGATAAATAACTTGGGGCAAAAGCAGACCCAAAAAACTCCAAAGAAATATTACGCCCTTTTTCTTGCGTGCCATCAACCCTATTCTTAGCACGCTTAGAAGGGCTACGAGAGTGGGAAAGGAATTGGAAGAAACAATCTATGTGGCCGTCTGAGGCATGTGAGCTATAGGAGCAGTAACCTGGGAGTTAATAACTCCTTTCCCCTGAGAAGCAGGGTTTGAAACATCGATAACCGAGGTTACAAAGAAATCACGTTATCTGAAGGTGGTGGATGGGAGGCAGAGGCCGAAGCAGGCTACTTGTGGGATTTGTTACGATGGCCGACTGTGACCCATTCATCTTTTTTGGCAGCATCAGCTGGTTGAGAACCAAAATCCTTGGGAGGAGTCTTGGTACGAGGCATTGCCAAAGGGCAGTCCTTAATCTTATGCTTTGTAGATTGGAAATGATAAAAAGTGTTAGGAAGTTTGATATAAAGCACCTTCTAGGTGAAGGTGGTATCACCAACCTAAATCTCAATGGATTCTTTGAGATCCCTGGAAAGGTCGACCTCAACACAGAGCCTCTTTTGAGGTTGCGAATTAAGAAAATGGTCATGCTCGCTGCATATAACCCTACCTAATTTTGCACTATGGCATGCATGAAAGGCCAACAAGGTAGGGGAAGACGAGGAAACCAACCCACACTGGGACTTTCAACTTCTTGTCATCAGAGACAGAGAAGTCGCAAGACTAGTGTTGGAAGATTAACAGTGAGGCCCTCAGATTCCAGGGACCTTTGGAAAAAATGGCATCCACATGGGAGAGATTGGAAAAGTGAAACAAAAAAAGCCTTTGGTGAGGCTCTGGATGCCATCTAGGAAGATTCCGTGAGGGGTCTAATTTTTCACAACCCAACCCCTGAGAACATGTTTAGGAGGGTTGCGACCCAGAAAATAGCCAATAAGGGTATGTGTTTCAAGCCAAGTGCAAGCATCATTAAACTCATTAATGGGTAGAACAATATCAGGATGAGCCATACGTCATGGAACACTTTGGGCACAAATTGTGGGGACATTTTCTTGGTGGCACCATTGCTATCCGAAACCATACCAGCACCAGCATCAACTACTAGGTGGGAAGTGGCCGGAGCCATATATACTAAACTACTTCCCACAATAATTGCAGTATGTGTGAAGGATAGGGACTGTAGAAAATTGATGCAAGGCAAAAAACCCTAGTAGAGTGCAGAGCGAGCATGAGCCATTTTTCAATTCAATAAATTTGACGTTCATTCAAGTGTTATATCCAATACATTTGATTAAGTTTTACATCTTTGAATTGTCATCTTGATATTAGTAGTTTGAATTTGACGTTCATTTGAACATCATGTAAACTATATACCTAAATTGTGGAATTGAATCAATGATTCTAGTCATGTTTGTTTGGACAAAGATTAATCATTCATGATGCTATGAGTTTGTAAAACACTCTTCTTGTATTCTTTGTATAACTCAACTCTTAATATGTATGCATGCATATGCAAAAAAACATTTACTGAGTGCTTGCTTTTAGTCGAGTGGATTGAGAATAGAAGAAATCAAGAAAGAAAGTCATTCGATCTTAGTCATCTCTGCTTGTTCAATCATTATCTATTTAATTTCTCTTGTAGCTTACCCATCTAATTGACACACAAAGATGCAACACCGCTAGTAGCTTTGACCACCGGTAATAATTATCTTGGAGCTGGTGAAACCACACCAGGGAGGCCACCGATGTTAACATGTGGGGATGGCAAGTTAAAATGCAATTGGCATCAATTAAATCTTCTCCGTATCTCCTATAATCCTCCATAGAATCTATTTTAATTAGAAACCATTCATAGTAATGATGGCCTTTAAAAGGAAGCCTTGTGCCGATTTGCCATGTCAAACCCCTTTCCCAATCTATGGGCCCTCCAAAACAAGCCATGTGGCAATTGAAAATAGTTGAAGCTGAGGTGGTGAAAATGTGATTAAGAATCATATGCCATCCTCCATTCCTCTAGCTCCATAGTCTAAAAATCATTCTAGTCATAAAAAATCTCATTCACATGTTTGGTTTTCTCATCTTATTGCTAATATAACAAGGGGAATGAGTTCAAAATCCAGTGAAAGAAATGAACAAAGGAAGACTGAGACATGTGACTCAAATGGGAAGGCCCACATGTTATTAGATGCTAATGTTTGATCTGATATAGGTTATGATATACCGTTATTCTTTTTAATTTAATGTAGGTAGTAGATTGGATAGAACGAGACCGTATTGTTTTGTTTGTTCTGGGCTCCACACCAAACTTATAAGGACCAATGAAATGACCAAAGCATGCTAATTTATAATGCTCCTTAGTTTTTGTTATGAAGACCATTTATGTAAAGAAGTGATCTTCCTTAAAACCTTTTAAGTGTCTTTAGGGACAACAATGATCAAATTGTTATTTGGTAGAGGTGAACTGATGTCTGTAATTTCTTACATCAAGGCCATCCAATTCTACTAAATGCCCAATATAGTTTTTTCCCCTTGTTTACAAGATATGGTAGGTTGTCAAAAAGTGTGAACCAAAAGATGGATGATGCTTTTAATTATTTCTATACATGTAATTATGCGCATCTAGAGATTAAACTGTATCCTTCAAAATGTTCTTTATTCTATCTTTAACAACTCATATGTATAGTGGACTTGGTTTATACTTAAATAGCTATTGGATGGAATATAAGTGGCATTGTTAGACTTGATTTTGATGTTGATATAAGTTTGTTTTGAAGTAAAGGAAAACCCATGCGAGGTTTTCTAAGATACAGGAATGACTTGTCTTTATTTATCAACTAATACCAAAGTAGACATTTTATAAAAGATGTGTATGTTCTACATAATGATTTTTCATTGGAAGTATAGTAAATAATTCACCATGAAGGTAATTTGTCAATTCACATGCCTACTATCATTGCTGCAGTGCAGAGAATGTCTCTCAATGCTTGTGTGTTTTTGGTTCCTCATGTAACCTTAGCAACAATTTATTTGAAGTGACATGAGAATTGCATATGAGAAACACATCAGGAACCTCAAAAGAAAGTGATGCATCAAATGGATTCTAGTATTTATTGAGCATTTGGTGATTGTACAAAGTTTTTCCTAAACTCTGACATGCATCAGGAAACTGTGATTGTCAGTTGCCATTTCCAGTAAAATAGTTTGCATGTTAGGATATAGCAAAAACAAAGCTAAATGTATAAACTTTGTTTAAGTATAAAAAAGAACTGATTTAACCAAAAATTAACACACACCAGGGATCCCAAGCCAACAACAAGGTCAGATGTAGACCCTTGACCAGTCAATTGAAGATAAAAAATAACTATTTTATCATCATCTTCTCTCAAAGCATTGCTTTTATTCCTATCACATAAAAAATCAAGTTATTTTGCCTCAATTCTTTAACTGCATCAAGATTTTATAGCCGTTGGAAATGGGCATTGTCTATGGAGGGGCCAAAATGCACCCGATAAAGCAATTTATTTACATTTATTAATTAATTTAAAAATTAGTACAATGTTTTTGTGAATTTTAAATTAATTAATAAATGTAAATAAATTACCTTATCGGGTGCATTTTGGCCCCTACATAGCCAAAACCATGGAAATGTATCCCAATTACATGGAATCAAACTAAGGAGTCGCATTATATGGGGTGTTTGCGTTGATGAACAATAACACCCATGCAGAAGGAATGCACATTGCACTAGCTGCAAATTTCTATTATAAAATTCACAACTTAGTGTTGTATTAAGGTGATAGATTCACATTTGAAAAAAAAAAACCTTAAATTGTAAATGAAAAAATGTCGAGCTCTGTAAACTTTCACTTGTTTCATTCACGAAGGAATACTTGCAAAACATGTTTTGCTATGCAATATCAATACCTGTCAAATGTGCACTGTTCAGAATGTGCAATTGTTGCTTCCCAAGAAAATGCATTTTAATAACCTGCAAATTGTCGAGAACAATGTTTTTGACAATAAAAAATAAGCTAAATATCTGTTTTGAAAAATAGTTACAGAAACAATTCCTAAAGAAATTCAGTGTAGTTAACTTCTATGCTTTCTGACTTCTCCAATGGTCATTTCTCACCATGCACAACTACCTAAACAAGGCATCATCAATATTGGATTGTTCGATGACCTCTTCCACTGTTGAAAGTGTACAATAGCTACACAATTTATTTGCAAAGGAAATCATTCCAGACCATGTTTATCGAATATGCATAATCATGAAAGCACAAATAATGTTTTCTACCTCTAAAAGAGAAGCACACTACTCGATTTTCAAAAATGATTGACGAGACCGATGGTGAGTACCCCATTTGCAAATTTCTAAAATGAAAGCTTACAGTCGATTCAAGCACATAAAAGAAAGTTTGCAAATAATGGAAATTTGTTGGGTTGTTTAGAATAAAAATAGTTTTCAACATCCGCCACGTTTACCTGTCCACTCCTCATTCATTTGTTTCAACTAACCGTTGAGTGGACATCGTAATATAGGATGTGAGCCGGTTTAAGTGATAGGGGAGTAGAACACAATTAGCAACGTTAGCATAATAAAAATATTACACGTTATGAATTTTCAAATATGAAGAAGTGGTACCCACGTTGTGTCGGAAAACCGAGCCCAACGTTACACCGGTGGTCAACAAAATTTCCCGAGTCAGGATGTAATGTTTATTTATTTTCAATACTTTGGTATTGTAATGTTTATTCCTTCTTTCAATGCACGACTTTTGTATTGTAATTAAGCCAATAAGCTTTTCACTGTGAGCATAGCCTACTGACGGAAAAGTGTCCACTGACAGGAAAGTGTCAGCGGACCAGAAAATGAAAGGAAAATTGTCAGTATTCTTCTCAAAATATTGTCTCATACCGAAAAATTGTTAGTATTGTTCCCTCAGTGAAAGTGTGTAAAATCGGTTTTAATGCAGCTTACAAAGAACCGTTTAAAGGAATGTCTATGGATTCACAGATAGAAGCAAAATGGATTTGTTCACATCTTGCAACGTAAAAGACAGAGATATGTCCAGATGGGCTTGCTCAAAACTGCATGCAATCAGTTAGACCCATATGGCTTCCACGCAAACAGTTTGCCAACTTCTTCTGTTTATAAGAAAATCTTGTTCTTGTTCCGAATATTATAGTTTGCTGTTCATTCTGAGATGAGGTAGAGATGATGACAATTATTGAACTATTAATGTATTCGTAAAGCCTGGCTGACTGTGCCTCAGATTTGAATGCATTTTAAAAAATAAGAGAATTCAAATATGCGGGGACATCAATTGCAAATTAGGTTGGAGTTTGGTTCTTTGTCTACATTATGCAATTCCTGGCCCATCTTCTCAGAAGGAATGATA
Source organism: Chamaecyparis obtusa (assembly GCA_027943335.1). Taxonomy (NCBI): domain Eukaryota; kingdom Viridiplantae; phylum Streptophyta; class Pinopsida; order Cupressales; family Cupressaceae; genus Chamaecyparis; species Chamaecyparis obtusa. The sequence goes on from BSBK01013410.1 coordinate 78,090, forward strand.
GATCAAAGGTTCGTTGCAGCATTTAGCAATTGTCATGTCTCATTTCCTTGCTATGGAAGTCCAAGAATAGAGACATCTATTATGTAGTGCCACTCATACACACACAACAATACTCCATATTCGAGTGAATGTAAACATACTCAGACGCCATGGTCTATGAGCCTTCAGAACAACACCCCAATGAAGAAAGTGCCTTGCATAATGAATACCAAGGCCCAACACCCATGTCGTGTATACAGGTTTGAAAGTGATGGCGTGGTATTTACGCTCTAATTCACATACATGGTAAATGTGATGGTTCCCAATTACTCAAAAATTTAAAATTATTTTCTTCTTTAGACTAGCAATTTCATGGAACTTTGGTAACTCGCCACCAAGGCAGACAACTTTTAGAATCTCTGAAAAAAATTCAATAGTCCAAGTGTAAAGGTGTTGGTATGCTTTATGTTATCTAGCAGTTTGAGTATGGAGATAGAGATAAGAATGGGAGAGATGTAAGGTGGGGAGAAGAAGAAGAATGAGAAGGAGCAGAAGAAAATGAAGCAGAGGAGGAGGAAGATGAAGAACATGAAGAAA
>BSBK01013411.1:0-45299 GCA_027943335.1 Chamaecyparis obtusa
AACCACTCGAGTCCATTCATTGTGACTATTCCTACAACCACAATAGGTAGAATAGTCCCTGTGTGATGAAAATGGAGCTTTGTTTTGATAAATTGTGAAAGTTTGAGCTAGTACTTGTAGAGTGTTCAAGTTAAATATTTTATGTAGTTTAATTTTCTATGGCCATAGAATAGATTTGTTCCAAGCATTTACTTCTTGCAATTTCATGTTAGAATGACTTTAGTGGGTACTTAGTGTGTGTCCTATTCTACACCATTTCAACTACACATCCCTAGAATGATATTTTAATGTTTCTTCATGATAAGAAAGTAGCTAATTAGATAGAATACACAATTACCAAGATCAGTATTAGACCTAGTTATTAGTACCTTTTATGGAGATGACCATTTTTTTAATTTTTTTCAGGGATGGTGTCAAGCTAAGAACCTTATTCAACCATTGATAGGAGTTAGTTTAGATATTTTCTTTTGAATCTTCCATTTTCAAAGACTTATTAGATTGCATTCTTATAATCTAAAATAGTGTAGGTTATCCAAATACATGAATAGAAGAAGAGGTTCCTTAGGTAGATATCTCCCAAATTACCTTGATTATTTGTTAGGAGAGTTGTTTGTGCAAAAAAGGGACCTAGAAGATGAATAATAGAAACATTTTTCTGATGTTGTTCTAAATTTACCCTTATCCACGGAAGAAGAAGAAACTCATGTACTCCACGAATCTTGAAGATCTTGTAGACCTCAAGCCTTTTGCAGAAATATTTTCCAATTTGCAAACCTCAACCTTAAGATGGTTCATAGGTCTAGGAAATGGTGTCATTCATAACTTGGATAGGATGAAGTGTAATTTGGAATATTATTAAGCTTATTTTCTCTCTAGCCTCCCAAAAAACATTCAGTGTGAGATTAATAAGGAATCATAGAACACACTCTTTGTAAGAGAAGTAAATGAAGGATGTACTAAAGCTCTAGATTTTATGGAAGGAGGAGACATTCAAGAAAACTGGGATGTAATTAAGAGGATATGCCTTAACTATTCAAGAGATGTTGTCAAGAAAGGTATTGGCTATAGATCTAAGATGAGAAATTACAATGGTAATGATGTATCAAGGAAAGAGGTAACTCATCTTCTAAAAGACTTTAAGAATATATTATCAAAAAAATGGAGTTACATTAGGATATCATACACACACCAAGAAGAAACATGAAGAAGGTGAATCCAAGTTGGATGGATTCTATCATCATTGTAGAAAAAAGAAAAGAAATTCAAAATGCAAGGTGGTTGCAAATTTGGAGATGAATAATATGTCAACTAACTTCAAGGTAGTAGAAGAAGATGATGATCAAGTGTTTATAGATTGCATAAAGGAGGTCATGAGATCCAAGATAAGGTATGCACCCATAAACTTTAACTTTTAGTGGTCCTTATTCCAATGCATAAAATTATCAATCTAAACCTTTGAATGCACCTAAATTTTAGTGGCCCAATTATAAAAGACCTTAAGGAAAACCTCCTCAAAAAAAATTGGAAGAAACCCAAGGGAAGCTGGTCACAAGCCCAAGGGAGATGTTATCCACCATAGGTTAATTGGAAACAAAATCCAAAATTGAGTGGATGCCAATAATGGATAAATAACCCTTTAGGATTCCTACATCCACCTGCTTAGCCACAACAAAAAGAACTTATGCCACCTCTTGTGGCTAATACTAGTTCTCCAAAACCAACTCTGTTACCTACACAACCTCTATCAAACCTAGAAAAAAATCCACAACATCAACAACAACCTATGTATTTTGTACATGTGAATCAATTAGCCAACAGATGCCCCTCAATATTAGTTATATCCATTTAGGGTCTTGTACTACTTTTCCTGCCTCATAACAACCTATAATCACTAAAATTATAGATCAAGAATAAAAACAAATGAATCATCCTAATATTCCCAAAGTACATCCTCAAACTAATTCACCCAAAAGAGCCTGATATTTAGAAGAAAATTGTTCCATGTTCTCCCCAAGGGTTACAAGTTGAAGGACACATACCTTAAGGACAAGAAGCATTTGATATTACTGACCATCTCAAGCACATTTGTGTTCAAATTCTTCTTTTTCAAGATATTATGGATGTTCTTATTTATGGAAAAGCTATCAAGGAAGCTTGTCTAAAGAAACCTAGTAGGAAGAGAAAGATATCATGTTAGGTAAATTTGAAATTTGCAAATATTTTGATCATGATATCCCATAGGTTAAAATTATCATTAATGTTAAATCTATGAAAATGTCTCAGTTAAGGGTGAACTCACAATAGTTGGTTACACTTTTTTACTTGAACATACTTTTTTACTTTTTTATTTGAAAGGGTTTTTCTTTCTCTCATGAAAATCAGTATGTTGCTGAAAATGTCATTTTCAAAAAGTTACATTGTTTTCATAGAGCATAACTTTTTTTCTAAAATAGATATCAATGTTCTTCTTTCAAATTTAGTTTTGTAACATCTATATAGAGGGCATGCAATTGGTTTGATGAAATTATCATGATTATTGCATATTTTATTAATATTTGAAGTTGAGTAAACTGTAATTTTGACATACCTGGACTACATAGCTTATAACTTGTGTATTTGTCTAATTTTATTTTTATCTTTTTTGATAGAAAGAGAACTTCAATACCTAGGGCATAGATATTTTTTAGAAATTTTTTTCTCTCATTTACTATTTTCCATAAGCGTCAAACATAGAGGTAGACATAGGGTGAAATATCTATGTTTAGTAAAACTAAAAAATACAAAGTAATAATCAAATTAATATATATTAACATTATAATAATTTCAAACTGCAGGCTCTCGCCCAAGCTCTGCAACTTCCCGCCCAAGCTCAAATTTCAAACTATAGGCTCCCATGCCACCTCCCTTGGGGAGAGAATTTTCCCCTCCTGGCTGATCCCCCTACTAGTCCCAATGGACCCCATGCTACTCCTGTGAATGCCTCAATCACAGACCCAACAGTTGAGTCAATGGTGGAGACCCAAAAAGCATCCTCTTCTGTCAACACCCTTGTTTTCCCCTCCAAAACCCAACTGGAAAGGAGCTCTTATCAGAGAAGCCCCACAATATTTGGACACCCTCTTTGTGGATTTCATCTAGACTGAGGAAGGCATTGAACTCTCACCTTTCGAATTCCGTGGTGAATCGTACAATGGCAGATTTCCAGTTGGCCCTGGTAGGCTGATTCTTTAACTTTCGACCTACCATCGAGATGGTTAGAAAATGGGTGTCTAATCAATGGAAGATCAAAGGTTTTGTCCTTGTTTCCGCTATGTTGGGTGGACTCTATTTGTTCAAGTTTACCACTCTTGAGGATTTGACCCTTGTTTTGTTGGGTTCGTGGGTCTATGGGAAGCACTTCCTAGCCCTGGCAAAATGGAAACCTAGGTTCAACCTAGTGACAGATCTGACTAGAATGGCTCCAGTTTGGGTCCACCTCCCTAGTCTGACACTTGAATATTGGGATGAGCAAGTTTTTTGATGGATAGGTGACTCCTTCGGCACATTTATCACCACAGACTAGGTGACCCACTCTAAATCAAGGATGGTTTTCACAAGGTTTTGTGTGAACATCACCCTTAACAAAACTCTCCCCAACTTTTTCATTCTAAATTCTAAACTGGGCAGATGGACCCAAGCGCTTGTGTATGAGAATACTACCATGTTCTGCCAGAGCTGTGATAATAGAGGCCATGTTAGTGACACTTGCAAGACCTCCTAATTAGGAACCAAAAAAGGGAACAAGGATAAAGGAACGACTGAGGCTCCACCCCTAATAGAAGAAGTGGAAAAGGAAGAGACTAGCCCACCCCTGGTGGCTAATGAGATGGAAATCCTAGGAAAGGAAAACCTGGTGTTGGAGGAAGGAGAGATTGTTCCCATCCCCAGTGAACGAAGTGGGGAGTTCTTCTCCCAGCGCTATGGAGCCCCTACCTACAAAGGAACACATTCTCTAGCTTGTGGTGGAGCCATCGATGAACCCCCTAACGACCCTCCTAGAGAGGAGGAAGATTAGTCATACTATGGTGGAACAACCTTCCATTGTTGTTTCTCTAGAGTTAAAATCCCCAAAGTTCAACCCTAAACCCCCCCAAAGCTTGTGAAGAAGAACTCTTCTAGCTCCCTGGATGCTGATTGTGGTGGGAAGGGAGATGATGAGGAATGGGAAATGTAGAAAAAGAAAACCAAGCCTAAGAAAGCTGATGTGGGAATGGAAACACCTAGGGGAAGGTCGTCAGATCACGCAACGAGATCGAGAGGGACCACAAGGGATTTTGCAGCAGGTAAGTAGCAAACCCTGGAATCTAGTTTTGAGAGAAAGAAATGATTTGTCTTTCTTGGAATGTTAGGGGATTCAACAGCTCCGTAAAAAAAAGTTTTGTTAAACACTACATTTTTTATCATAAGTTGGATATTATGCTCATACAAGAAGTTAAGATGTATGCTAGTAAATTTTCCACCCTAGTGTCCAATCTCTGGCCTGATATAATGTTTCTTTACTCTTAGGCTATGGGTGCTTCCGAAGGTAGTGCTATGCTCTAAAATCCCAATAAGATAACTAGCCATCAAGTTGCCTCCTCCCTAAATTTCCTCTTTGTTACCTTCAAGAAGGATGGGCTTGAGTGGATCTCTTTCAATATATATGCCCCTAATACCCAATCTGTGAGGGCCTCCCTTTGGTATGATCTATCCCTCTGGATAGAGTAGGACACTTCTACGAATTACTTGTTGGATGGTGACTTCAACACCCCTCTTTATCCCTCAAAAAGTTATGGTGGATTAATGGATTACTCTGATAGCATGGGGGAGTTGGAAAATTTCATTTCATCCACTGGTCTTCTAGATATCACTCTGAAAGGGAACCCCTTCACTTGGACCAACAATAGGAAAGGTCCCCATCTCATCCAGGTGCAGCTTGACCATTTCCTTACCACCTCTTCATGGGATCTATGTCTAAATTCAACCCTAACCTCCCTCCCCAGAACTACCACTAATCACAACCCCTCCTACTTTGTTGGCATGATTCCACCAAGGTGGGACCTTCCCCCTTTAGATTTGAAATCATGTGGTGTTCTCATTCATCCTTCAGAGATCAAGTGAATTTTTGGTGGGCCACTAACATCAAAGGCACTGCCATGTTCAAAATTTCCCAAAAGTTGGAAATTATTAGAAGGGAGGTTAAAGGTTGGAGCAAACATAATTTTAGGGATTTCTGAAAAGAAAAAAAGGAGTTGATTGAAACTTTCGGGTCCCTCCAGGCCCAATTGGCTTCTGGAAGCCACCTACCCCAAATATAGGTGGAGGAGGAGTTGACTCGACAAAAATGGTAGGAAACTCTGAAAAAAGAGGAAATATACTAGAAGCAAAGATCTAGAATCTTGTGGCTGCTTGAAGGGGATAGGAATTTGGCCTTCTTTCATAGGTCAGCCAGCAACTGTAAAAGAAGAAATACCATCATGGATATTAAGGATGAGGGAGGGAATGAAGTCATGGAGAAGGAAAAAATCAATCAAGTTGTGGAAAATTACTTCAAAAGGGTTGTACTCTAATGAGGGACAAGTGTGCCCAAACAACATCCAAAACCAACTCCTAGACTGCATCCAAAGTGCTATTAATCACAGTGATAATGACCAACTCATGAAGCATGTATCTGATGAGGAGGTCAAGAAAGAGGTCTTCTCCATGGGAGCTTACAAAGCCCCGGGTCTTGATGGTTTTCCTCTGGCATTCTTTAAGGAATACTGGGACATCATGGGGATGGATGTTATCTGTGCTACCAGAGATTTCTTCAGGATGCGACACCTCCTCAGACAACATAATAAAACCTTTATTGTGCTCATCCCAAAGCATGATAACCTCACCTCTATGCTGGATTTTAGGCCCATCAGCCACTGCAACACATTCTACAAAATCCTTCCTAAGAAGCTGGTCAGTAGAATGAAGCCTCTTCTAGAGAAGATGATCAACACTACTTAGAAAGGCTTTGTGCTGGGAAGATAGATCCTTGATGCAGCCATAACCACTCACAAAATCATCCACTCCATGGATAGGAGCAAGGCCCCAGGTATGACCTTTAAACTTGATATCTCTAAAGCTTATGAAAAATTTAATTGGCCCTTTCTAATTAAAATCCTCACCAAAATGGGCTTTAATGAGAAGGTAGTTCAGATTATACAAGAATGTACCCAAACTATTAGCTTCTCTATTCTTGTCAATGGCACCCCTGGTGGCCTCTTTAAACTTGAAAAGGGTCTTAGATAGGGAGACCCTCTCTCCCCCTACCTCTTTATTATGTTGGCTGAGGTTCTTAGCAGGAATTTGACTATGCTCTCCTACTCGGGAAGAATAAAAGGTGTCAAACCTTTTTCTACTCTTCATCAAGTTGTGTTAGAATAGTTTGTGGATGACACCTTCCTCTTTGGGTACTCTTCTATGATTGAAGTCAAAGAGTGGAACCAAATTCTAGAAATTTATGCCTAGGCTTCTGGTTAGTGTATTAACTATCAAAAAAGTTAGTTGTTCTTCTTCAATACCCCCATGGAGATAAAAAAATAGAGTGCTTCAAATCCTGGGTTGTCTATCAACTTTTCTTTCTTGTACCTACCTTCACCTCCCCCTCATGGTTAACGAGGTGTCCCAGGATTTTTGGAGCTCTATCCTGGAAAGAACCTAGAGGAAACTTGATGGATAGAAGGGGAAGATTCTAAGTAATGCAAATAAACTATAGCTCATGGCCTCCACCCTCCAAGGGATCCTGATTTTCTTCTTGTCCCTCTTCAAGATCAAAAGCAACATGGCAGACAAAATGGAAAGAATTTAGAGAACTTTCTTGTGGGTTGGGTTTGAAGAGAAAAAGAGGATGTCTCTGGTTAATTGGGACACTATCTGCCTCCTAAAAAGACTTGGTGGCCTGGGCCTAAGGAGAATTGGGTTGATGAATAGAGCCCTTACCATGAAAGTTGCATGGAAACTCATTGAAGAAAAAGTAGATTGGTGCAAAATAATGGTAGCTAAGTACCTCCAGGGACATCCCTATAGAAGGATGTACCATGATAGTGACCTCCCCAGTGGATCCAAACTCTGGGTGAACATCTGTAAATGCAAAACCTTGCTGGCTAAAGGAGTTTTCTGGCAGCTTGGAAATGGGAGAACCATCAGATTCTAGAATGACTATTGGATCCTAGATTTCCCTAACCTGGGTGATAGATTTAAACTTCTAATGGACTACACAGACCTGTCCTTGGTAACAGAACCTCCAACTACATCACGGGTAGGAACTAGAAATATATACCTAATCTGGTTAGAGACAGACTGGACCTTCATTACTTGGATGAGGAGCTCATGGAAACCCTGACTGAGGTCATAATCCTATGGTTGGAGGGCCAAGACTCCATCGTCTAGGCTCCTACCCAAGATGGCACCTTCTTGGTAAAATCAGCTTACAATCTGATTCTAAAGGAAGAGAATAACTCGGGTGACTGGAAGAAGGTGTGGATCCCTTAGCTCATGCCAAAAATCAATTTCTTTTGGTGGACCCTTATGCATGGAAAAGTCCTAACCTAGGATAATCTAATGAATAGGGGCTTCTCCATAGTGAACAGATGTGTCCTATGTAAAAGGGAGGAGGAAATGGTGAACCACTTATTTATACACTGTGATTATGCCACTAGCATTTGGCAAGAGGTCATTATAAAGTTGGGTATCTCATGGACTCTAGGTAGTGATGTGCATCAATTTAGTAATCTGAGATCTCCCTCTAATCACCCCCTACTCCAACTCCTTTCATGAATGCTGCCCCCACACATCTGCTAGACTATTTGGAAGGAAAGGCATAACAAGATCTTCAAAGAGGCTGGCAATCAATCTGAGATCTGTCTCTATATTGGAACCAAACTCCTTTGTGAGAATGCCTATGTAGCTAAGTGGAAGCTTCCCTCTATACCCCCTCTGGTTGGAAAGTCAAAATAGAAGTCAACTAGAACCTTCTTGCTAGGTTCTCTAGGTTCAATGATGCTAAGCTGATGGCTAGAAAAGCTACCAGATGGGTTTTCCCCCTCAGAGGATGGACCAAATTAAACTTCGATGGGGCAGCTAATAACCTTGCTCAAGGAGGGGGAGGTGTGCTAAGAGACCATAAAGGCACTTTCCTTTTGGCTTATGTTGGGCCATTCAATAATTGTACTGTTAACCAAGTGGAGGGAATGGCCCTTCTATGGGGGATTAAATTTTCTAACCAAATGAACATTAGACTATTGGAAATCAAGAGGGACTTAGAAGTGGTGGTGGAGGCTATTAAAAGTGGAGCTAATGTGGGATGGTGGGTTAGCTCCATTCTGTTGGAGATCCATGAGCTTCTCAATAGTTTCCAATGCATAATGATTGGTCACACATACAAAGAAGGGAACTCAGTGGCTGATTCGATGGCAGCTATTGGCTTAAAGAAAACCAAAATATGCAATCGAAGGGTGGTCAGCGAACTTCCTAAGGTGACTAAGTAACTCATCAGAGGGGAGATGAACTTTACCAATGATATTTAAAAATGAGCCAAGCTATCATATTTATTATGAATCCTACCTTGATCACATGCTAACATATTCTGATGATTTGTATGATTATGGAAAGGAACACCCAAAACCCCATTAAGAATCATAATTTCCTTTCTATCATGTGGAAAAATAGTTGCCTGAATCGGAGGGCCTACTTGGATAAAAAGGACATCAAGTGCAACCCTAGCATTATTGCTAATAATGGCACTTGGAGATCTGTTAGATATTGACGTACGAAGCCCTTCTTTCAAAAATTCACCCAAGGCCATCCTTTTGAGTATATCCATTTCTCAAAAAGGCCAAACCAAAACAACTAGTTTTATACTATCTGTCAAGAAGCTTGACCCTGTGGTTTTCAGGATATTCTAGTGCAGGAGAAGCAGAGTATAGAAATGGGAGGCAATACCCTTCACATCAAACTAGAAAAAATTGATGAGACCTTCACCTTAGACCCTCTGGTGACCCACTATTGCAAAGAGAGCAGTATATGGGGTTTTATGGAGTGTATGAAAGGTGGGCATGATGAGAAGATTTCTAAACAATTTGTCTCATCCTTGAATAACATGAATGTCTCGGTTGGTGGCATCCATTTCCAAATCAATGAGGAGGTAATAGCTAAGGCAAAAAGTCTCTCCATTGAAGGGAGAAAGTATAAAAAAATGAGCCAGACGCCTGACCCTACCAGTCTCAACCAATTCTTCAGGGAGGGAGAGAATCCAGTCAAGAAGCAGGGGGGTTTCCACCAGGAAGAGCTTCTAGAGTTCTGGCCCAAGCTTTGCCTCATTTTTATGAAGTATTTCACCCTTGAAGGTAAGTTTACAGTGTTCTACTACTACCACTTACCTTTTCAGAATCACATTAGAAATAAGGACTTAATTTCTATCTCATTCTACCTCTTGCATTCCTTAGAAAGTAATATTTTGGATATTAAGGAGAACCTTGATAAATCAATCCCTATCCTCCATCAAGGCCTCCTTCTCTATATCTACCACTTCCACAAGGCAATTTTCCCTCTACCCCAACCACCCCCCCCCGCTTATCCAAGAGGTGACCCAAGAATATTCTCCATCCAAAACTGAAAACCCAACCCATTCCACCTCCCAATCCATTCAGGTTATCCAGGAAATGGACCTTGCTCCCAAAGAGGGTAGAACCCACAAAAAATGTGTCAAAAATCCTTTTAATAGGAGGCAGGAGTAGGAGGAGTCTCATGTGTCAGAGTCTTTTGAGACTAAAGATTAGGAGCCTGACAACACTCCTAAGATGGAACATAAGCCCAAAAAATAGAGAATGTTGGAGAGCCAGGTCAAGCTAGAGATTGACCTTGGTAGCTCGAGTCACCAAAGGTCCAACAAAATTGTGAAGGAGAAGTGTGAGACCAGAATGTTGGAAATGGCCTCTAAAGAGAAATCCCTATCTGAAAATGACTCTCACTCCACTGAGTCCATGAAAGGCTCTTCTGATGACCACATGAGTCTGAATAGGACTGGTAACACTCCCCCCCCCAAGCCGTAAGGAAACCATGGAGAATCCCCATAACCCTACCCCACCTCTGACTCTACCCCTTAATCACCAGAACAAGCCCCCCACTACTGAGTACAATCCTGAGTTCCTTGCTAGCAAAGATAGGGTTAAAGGCACACTCAAGATGAGATTTTCTGACTTGGACAAAGAAATTGCTAACATCAAACAAGACATGCATGATCTTAAGCATCATTGTATGATGACTAACAAATTTGTGCTGAAGGTCATGCATGCTTTGGCTATGACCCTCTGCAATGTGTAGGAAAAACTGGCAGGTGGCAGTCTAGAGGTGGATGAGGACAATAAGGATCTTTTCCTATTTTTATAGGAGGAATGGGCCAGGACCCTGATGTCCAAATAGCTGGGGGGAAAGAACTAATTATTGGTGCTCATGAGTTTCCTTTTTTTGTCTAGGCAGGGCCCTCAATTCTCTTATTTTGATTTTAGTTTTAAGGCTTTTTGGCCTATTACTTGGTATAGCACTACATGGCTTATAACTATTATTTTATTTGCTACTATTCATTTCAGATACTCTATTTTAATGTTTTTGAAAAGTACCATTGTGTTTATTTTTTATAGAGGCAGATTGGACTTGGTTTTTTCTACTGTTAAAGTGCTAATGAAATGCTTATGACTAGGGCCATTAACATGTTGTTAATGTGCCTCTAGTCCCTTTGTACCTCAGGCCAGCACCCTCTTGCTACTTTTTTCTATCAAAAACATTATAATCATTGGAAATATTTTTCTTAGTAGTACCTTACTAAATAGATAGGTTTGTCAAATGGATTCATTTGATCTGCTAAAAGATAAAGTCAATGTGATTTTTGGTCAGCATTTTAATAGGTGCGAAGGAGACTCCATTATAGGTATGAATGAGGAGTATAGATGTTATATCAATGTTTTTTTTATCTAAGAGGATTTGAGATAACTATTTTTAATTAATTCCTTCAAATGAAACCTCTCAAGGCTTAAATCATCATATTTTATTAAAAATGTATTATTTCAACAAAAATTAGCATGTCTAAAAAAGTGTAACCCACTATTGTGGAGTCACCATTAATCTAGGTGTAACCACTAATGTCATGACTAAGGATACCATGCAACAATTGAATATATTAAGTATTAAATCTACTCCTATTGTCCTATAGCTTGAAGATAGTTCAATTGTCAAACCTGATGGGATAGTAGAGGATGTAATTTTGACTTTAGATTCTTGGGAATATCCAATAGACTTCATGATATTATCTTGTAAAGAAACACTTGGAGAATATCCTATCATCCTAGGAAGGACATAGTTAGCCACTTATCATGCATATAGAGGTTTTAATTCTAGAGATATGACAATTACATATGGACTGACAACCAAGAAACTAGCCTTGTATTCTTGTAAATAGTCTCAACCAGATTTAGCTCAACCTATTTGGATGAGCTTAGGAGAAGATACATAAAATGTAAATTTAGTATCCCAATTAATGATGCTACACATGAATCCTTTCATGTAGCTTTAAGGAGAAGAGTAATTTCTCACAAACATGTTATAAAGAATAATTATATAGTAAGTGATAAGTCTTTTAATTTCTCATCTGTTGCACCATGCTTCCTAGAACCATAGTGTTCTAAGTCTCAATCCTTTGATCTATCTATAGATCATGATATCTTTCATAAGTTTCTTCCTCACAAGATTCAAAAACCTCCTTTGGTTGCAGCCTACATGATAAAATTGATAAATAAAATAGAGGTTTCTCAAGGTTGTTGCTTAAATATAATAAACAAGCTTACTCAGTCACAAAAGTCATCTTTAATCAAGATACTAAAAGAACACAAGCATATCGTTGGATGGGATTATCAGGATATGAAGTGACTAGATCCTTAGTTGTGTACCCATAAAATCTATATAAAGCAAGGTAGTATGTCTCTGAGATAGCCTCAAAGGAGAGTGAATCCTTCCCTTCGGGAGATAGTTAAACTAAATTGTACAAATTGTTAGATGTTGGTTTTATTTACCATATATTAGATAGAAAATAGGTTTTAGCCTTAGTAATTTTTCCTAAGAAAGTTGGTAAATGGAGAGTATGTCTGGATTACAGAGAGTTGAATGCTATAAATTAAAGAGATCATTTTCCCTTACCTTTTGTTGACCAGGTCCTAGATTTATTAGCTAGAAAGAAATACTTATCATTCCTTGATAGGTATAGTGGATGTAATCAAATAAGGGTTATTCTTGAAGACCAATAAAACAAAACTTTCAACTATCCTTGTAGAATTTTTTCATATTCTATTTTACCCTTTGGCTAATGTAATGCTCAAGACACATTTTAAAGAGTATTCATTAGTATCTTGACATAGCGGAAAGGAAGGTTCAAAGCACATTTGACTCAACTTGAACCAACAAACAAGCCCTTCTTAGAGTTACACATGGAAGAAATATATAATTCACATGAACAATGAAAACACAATGTATATGAGGCAAGGAAACTAGCAACCAAACTGGTGTGATTAAAATAAATCAATCAACATGCCCGACTATGAGGCCTTCCGGGTTGCGGCCATATACAAAGAAATTATGAAACCAGAATCTCACCTTGCATCCTATCTTTTTATCCAATGATATATCTTGATAATGATGTGCCTCCTTCTCTTCTACATCAACCTAGGTTCCTTATATAGCCAGCTAAGCCACAAGTTGGCCAGTCAAACATTTAATTACATTATAGGTCCAACCTGGAAGAGTAAACCAAAAATAAAGAAAGAATGAACCAAAAATTGATGCTAAGATTCATTTAGGTCCACACATGACCCATGCACATAATCCTAACTTAGCAAGATCCCATTTCATCATACAAAACCGTGCAAGATGAAAAACTCCATGTTTCACATTAAACTGGCTGAAAATAGATACCCAATAAAAATAGTGATAACTCCCAAATCCTGATGAATTAAGATTTTTGATCTTAGGTGAAGATATTATTTTAGGTCCTCCTTAAGACCCCAAGAGCAGAAAGGCTGATTCATTAAGAATCAATAGCTACATGACACGCAATCAACACGTGGAAAATAGAAAAATATTGCTCCAGTCACAAGGTAAAACAACTCTAACTTTGATATGATCCATCCAATCCTTGTGTGCTCATAGGAGAAGGTTCCATAATAGGTCCTCAAAATCATGTTAGCTTCTCATAACATGAAACCAACAACCGCAATGGATATAATGCAAACAACATACAGGTATAGAAAATAGGAAATGTTTTTGGTTGATGCAATATTTCTCAAAGACCCAAGATGCTCCTGCATTAGACACCTGGGGTAACTAAAGAACTAATGTCCACATTAGGTACTTCTCATATTCTTACTTGAATCTTAAATATCCAACTCATCTTGTGTAATCCATGAACTATCTTCAACTAGTTTGTCTTTCCACTGAACTAGGTATTCCATGTAGTCTTTTCCTATGGTACTTTTTCTCACTCTACTATTCAAGATCTTCTCAATGTTGTCTTTATTCTTCTTAGGATAATACATATCATCTTCTATCTAAAAATTTGATTCAAAGTACTCAAACATATAAAAAATGTTGAATATATGTGATATATCCATGTCCTCTAGTAATTCTACTTCATAAGCATTTCCAGTGTCAAACTTCTTCAGAAACTTACAAGATCCAAACTTCTTAATTTTTAGCTTCTTGTAGGGACCAACTGGAAATCTATTCTTATTAAAATGAATCATAAACTCATCTCCAACTTCAAAATATTTATTTATCCTTCTCTTTTGTTTATATTTTAGATTACAGACCTCTAAATTCTTTTGACTTCATCATGTAAAGTTCTCATGAAGACTGCAAAATCCTCAACTTCAGCACTTCTTCTTGTCTCAGTAGGAAATTATCTCAACTCTTTGGTTCCCTTAGGATGAAATCCAATAACAATCTCAAATGGTTTCCTCTTAGTGCTTCTATTCATCAAATTATCATATGTAAATTCTTCTTGTGCCAAAACTAAATCCCAATTAGTAGGATTATCTCCAACTAAACATATCAACAAGTTTCCCAAAATTTTGTTCACAACGTCAGTCTATCCATCTGTCTGAGGGTGAAATGTAGAACTAAACTTCAATTTTGTATTCATCTTCTTCTAACGTTTTTTCCAAAAGTAACTAGTAAACTTAGTATCCCTGTCTGAAACAATAGATTTTTGGAAAACCATGCAATCTTACCACTTCCTTGAAGAATAATTCAGCTACATGTAATGCATATGATGTCTTCTTACAAGGTATGAAATGAGCCATTTTCAAAATTATGTCAACCACTAGAAAAATAGAATCATTACCTCTTTGAGTTCTAGGCAATCCAAGAACAAAGTCCATACTCACATCTTCCCAAGGTCTATCAAGTATAGGTAAAGGCCAATACAATCCCAAATTCTGACTAGTCCCTTCTGTTGTTTAACAAATTTTGCAACCTTTAACCATTCTCTGTACATCTCTATAAATCTATGGCCAAAAGTATCTTTCCAAAATCAATTTCATAGTCTTATCAATCCCAAAATTTCTAGAAAGTCCACCACTCTGTTTCTCCTTTATTATGTTCTCTCTCATAGATCCTCTAGGTATGGACAACTAAACTCCTTCAAACAACATATCTTCTTGAATGAAATAATCAATCCACTTATCACTCATTGTTTGTTCTTTACAAGCCTTTCAAGGCTCTGTAAAATCATTGTCAGTTTCATATAAACACTTCAAATCATCAAAACCAAGTACCTTAACTCTCATTTCTGTCAGAAAATTTCTTCTTCAACTCAAGGCATTAACAACTTTATTTGACTGTCCACTTTTATGCTTCAATGAAAAGAAAAAATTCTGCAAGAACTCAACCCAGTTCATGTCTCTGATTCAATTTATTCTGACTTCCCAAATACTGCAAAGCTTTATGGTTATGATACAACACAAAATCTTTAGGCATCAAATAATGTCTCCATTTCTTCAAATCTTGAACATTAGAATATAATTCCTGGTCATAAACTGAATATTTTCTCTTAGCATCATTCAACTTCTCACTAAAGAAAGCTACAGGTCTTCCTTCTTGACTCAAAACAACTCCTATTGCACTTCCACTAGCATCACATTCAACTTGAAAAACCTTATTGAAATTAGGTAAAGCACATATAGGACACTCTACAATTATTTATTTCAATGTTTCAAAACTCTTTTGCGCTCCATGTGTCCATTTGAAATCCCTTTTATCTCCTCTCATAGTTTCAGTCATAGCATTACAAATAGAACTAAAATTTTTGATAAACTTCCTATAAAAACTTGCCAATCCATGAAATGATCTTACCTCTCCAATATTCTCTGGTGTAGGCCAGTCAAGTATAACTCTCACTTTCTCAAGATCCATCTTCAATTCATCAGCTGAAATTACAAAACCAAGATACACAATCTCTTCTTTCATAAATGAACATTTCTTCAAATTAATCAGCAACTTTTCTTCCTTCAATCTCTATAGTACTTGTCTAATATTTTCAAGATGTTCTTCCTTACTCTTACTGAATATCAGAATGTCATCAAGATATACAATCATAAACTTACCCAAGAATATTTTCAAAACTTTATTCATCAGCCTCATGAAAGTACTAGGTGCATTAGTTAGACCAAAAGGCATAACCAACCATTCATACAACACTTCATTAGTCTTATAAGCATTTTTCCAGTCATCCCCTTCTCTAATCCTAATCTGATGATAACCACTCTTCAAATCAATCTTTGTGAAATAATTCACTCCACTCAAACTATCCATTATGTCATGCATCCTAGGCAAAAGAAATCTATACTTTACTACTATCTTGTTTATAGGTCTAGAATCAGTGCACTTCCTCCATTCTCCATTCTTTTTCAGTTCTAACATAGTAGGTACTACACAAGGACTCAAAAAATCCCTAATCAAACCCCTCTCAAGAAATTCTTGCACTTGTATATTCAACTTAGTCTTTTCATCAGGTGTCAACTTATATGGTGCTTTGTTAGGAAAACTAGCTCCAGGTATCAAATACATATAGTGACTTATACTTCTCAAAGGAGGAAAACCATCAGGTACATTATCAGAAATGATGGCATGAAATTTAGTCAACAAAGGTTTAACCTCAGGTGCATGTTCTAACTCATCTTGTTTCTCAATTTTCCTTGGAATCAAAGCATAGAAAACATTATGTTCTTTCATTTCTCTTGCAAATTGTTTACCGTCAACCAAGCATACTCTGATTTTAGTATAGTGACCTTCGTCAAACTTCTCTACTAAAGGCAATAATACTTGTTTCTTTCCATCCATCCAAATAGTATATTGATTCAATCTACCATCATGCAAATATTTCCTATCATATTTCCAAGGTCTACCCAAAATAATATGACAACAATCCATATGCATAATATCACACAAGACTTAATCATTATAATTCCCAATTTTGAATTTAACAAGGCATTGTTCACTTACAAGTAGTTTATGCTCCTTTTGGATCCAAGAAATATGGTAAGGCTTGGGATGTCTCAATATCTATAACTATAATTTATTAACCAGCTCTGCGGATGCCAAATTATTAGAACTACCACTATCAATGATTACCTTGCAAAATTTGTCAATGATCTTACATTTGGTTCTGCACAAACTTTTCCTCATAATAGGTTCCTCATCTTCTTCTTCATTCCACAACATCCTTCTTAGCATCAATTTTTCAGCATGTTTAGGTTCATTAGATAATTCCATAACTTCCTCACAAGCCAAATTGTTTCTTCCATTACCTCATGTCTTCTTTCCAGAGTTAGTACATTCAAAGGCTCTCTGTCCTTCTTCACCACATTTGTGACAAGTACCTCTAAACCAAGATTTCTCTTCTCTTTTCCCACTATTTTTATTCCTAGGGTAACCAGTATAGCTACCTCTAGAGTAATTACCTTTTCTACTAGCAGGTTTATCTTTCCATCCTTTATCATGTACTACATTGTTAGATCTGTTACTTTCTCCATAAGTTTTGTCTCTACTTCTCTGAAATCTACCAACTCTTCCTCTTTGTCTTTGATCATGTCTTTTTGTTAATCACTCTTCTACCTTCAAAGAAAATTGGTATGCTTCTTCCACACTATCTATTTTAACATAACTAATCACATCTTGAACCGATGTCCTCAGACCATTCAGGTATCTATCCACCTTCTCAACTTCATTATCCACATGTCTAGATCTGATATCCAACTTGTAAAACTCCTTAGTATATTATTTCACACTCATGTCCCTTTGTCTCAAATTTTTCATTTTTCTCATCAAACCAACTTAGTAATCAACTAGAAGAAACTTCTTCATCTTTCCAAGAATTTTCATCCATGTCACAATATTTTCTTTTCCTCTCTTATGTCTCTCAGTTTACAAATGATCCCACCAAAGAGATGCATGACCTTTCAACTTTTTGACTGCTATCTTAACCTTCTTATTATCAGTACCTTCATACTCAAAGTATTTATCCATCTCAGAGATCCAATCTAAAAGTGCATCGGTCTCAAGTCTTCCATCATAGCAAGAAACTTCAACAATAGGTGATCTAGATTTAGCCTTAGACAAAACTATCAAAAGTCTCTCCTCATGTTGGTCAACTTCAGGTTCAGGATTAGGTGCTACCTCTTCTTCATCACTAACATCTTCAAGATGTGTGCCTCTTCTCTGGGTTGTCTCTATAGCTTCAAGCCTAGTTTTAATTTGCCTCAACATATCCATGATAGCATTACCATTTCCTCTACCATGAACCATCTTGACAATTAGGTTCTTGCAAGATCATAATGTTTTGCAAGTTATAGGTTAGATCTCAGATCTACCACTCTACAACCAATCCAATAAGGTTTTCCATGATCCAAACCACAAGAAAGAACCCTCTCTAATACCACCTGACGTAGGGGAAAGGAAGGTTCAAAGAATATTTGACTCAACTTGAACCACCAAACAAGCCCTGCTCAATGTTACACATGAAATAAATATATAATTCACATGAACAATGAAAACATAATGTATATGAGGCAAGGCAACTGGAAACCAAACTTGTGTAATTAAAATAAATCAGTCAACATGCCCGGCTGTGAGGCCTTCTAGGGTACGGCCATATACAAATAAATTATGAAACCAAAATCTTAGCTTGCATCCTATCTTTGGCTCCAATGATATATCTTGATAATGATGTTTCTCCTTCTCTTCTACATCAACCTAGGATCCTTATATAGCTAGTTAAGCAACAAGTTGGCGAGTCAGGAATTTAATTACATTATAGGTCCAACCTTCAAGAGTAAACCAAAACTCAATGCTAAGTTATATTTAGGTTCATGCATGACCCAAGAACATAATCCTAACTTAGAAAGATCCCATTTCATCATACGGAACCATGCAAGATGAAAAAATCCATGTTTCATGTGAAACTGGTTGAAAATTGATACTTGAGGAAAACGGTGATAACTCCAAACTCCTGATGAATTAGGATTTTTTTTCTTAGGTGAAGATATTATTTTAGGTCCTCTTTAAGACCCCAAAATTGAAAATTATGATTCATTAAGAATGAATGGGTACATGACACACAATCAACATGCAAAAAATAGAAAAATACTACTCCAGTCGCAAGGTAAAACAACTCTAACTTTGACACGACCCATCCAATCCTTATGTGCTCATAGGAGAAGGCTCTAGAATAGGTTCTCAACATAATGTTAGCTTCTCATAACATGAAACCAACAATTACAATGTCTATAATGAAAACAACATATAGGTACAGAAAATAGGAAATGTTTTTGGTTAATGCAAGATTGCTTAAAGACCCAAGATGCTCCAGCATCATATCTTTTCAGATATTTCTCATGACTGTATGGAGATATATATTGATTATTTTACCATTTATGGAGTATAATATGAAGAGGCCTTATTTAATTAAAATAAGGTCCTCACCAGGTGTGAATAACATAATCTCCCTTTAAATAGTGAGAAATATTTCATCGTGATGCAATAAGGTGTTGTCCTAGGTCACTACGTTTATCAGGCTGGTATACAAATTGACCCTGCTAAAATAGAATTTATTCTTACTTTTCCTACTCCTACCAAGAAGAAGGATGTTAGGAGATTCTTAGGACATTTTGGTTACTATTAAATATTTGTAAAAGATTTCAAAAAAATAGTTGGCCCATTATATACCCTCCTTACAAAAGAATATGAATTTAATTAGATAGAACCCTATGAAGAATCATTCCTATAGCTCCAATATCTTCTCACCCAAGAACCTATTATTCAAGTCCCTAATTGGTAACTTCTATTTCACATACATAAACATGTTTCCAATTTTATTCTATTGGAGCAGTTTTGGGACATAAAGAATCCTCGAGAGATAATTTTACTTACTTCATTAGAAATAACTTGTAAGGCCCTAAGATGATCTGCATTGTTAGTGTGAAAGAACTACGAGTTATTATCTATTCCCTCAAAAAGTTCTGAAACTATGTTACATGATATTAAATATTTCTTCATACTAATCATGTAGCAATAAAGTACATCATGAATAAGCCTTCCATTTGAGAGAGATTAGCACATTGGCTTCTATTATTATAGGTGTTTTACACAAGAATTATTGATAATACAAGGAAAGATAATGTGGTAGCTAATTTATGTCTAGGAAATAAAATCCTACTATGCAAGACTCTTAGGTGATTGATGATAGTTTTCCAGATGATCATTTGTTTTCCATATCTAGTAAATTACCTTGGTATGCATATATTGCAAATTATTTGGCTTCTAACAAGATACCATATTATTTCTCACCAAAGGAAAAGAGACCTTGCAGAAAAGATCTTTAATTTTACTTGGACATAAAAGTACTTATTTTGTATAGGTCTTGACCAAGTCATGAGAAGGTGTGTACATGAGGATAAGACCTATGAAATTCTTCATTCCTATTGTGATGAACTTTGTGGTGGAAAATTTGCTACAAAAATGGCAGCTATGAAAGTTTTGACAATAGACTATTATTGGCCTATACTACATAAGGATACAACTACCTATACACAAAAATATGATGGATTCCAACGAATGGGCCATCCAACAAGCTTTGATGAGATGCCATTGCACCCTAGGTAGTAGTAACCCATTTTATCAAATGGGTAATGGACTTTCTTGGACCTATTGATCCCTTATCCAATGGAAAATCATACATCTTGGTATGCACTGATTATGTAACCAAGTGGGTAAAGTTCAGATATATGACCCATGCAAGAGAATTTATGAAGTGGGAGAATTCTTATATGAGGATATTTTAACTAGATATGGATCTCTTAGAGAACTAGTGATAAATGAAGGATCCCAGTTCACTTCTACAAGATTACAACATTGATGAATGAGTTAACATATGCCATAGGAAGCCCCGTTAATATGTTCCTTAGTATTTAATGGATAGGTAGCGGTCAACAACTAGAAAATTAAGTCTATGTAAACCAAGAGAGTGAACTTGGATAGGAAATATTTGAGCAATAGACTTCCTGAAGTAGTATGGGCGTACATAAAAACCTAGAATATTTCAATAGGGATCACACCCAAGTTGATCTACTATATCAAAAAATTGTAATGAAACCCATTGACTTTGAACACAAGATTCTCAGACCATAATTGGACTTGAATATATACCTTCCTATATCACAAAAAGAGTGTCTCATGTAGCTCAATGCACTAGATTAGAAAAGGAAAGAAACCCTTCAAAAAACAAAATTGGTTTGGCAAGAAAGGAATAATTGGCGTGACAGTCACATTAAGACAAAGAAATTTGTAGTTGGTGATTGGGCCTTGTTGTATGGTTCTCAATTTCAAGATAATAAAGGAAGAATGAATACAAGATGGTTGGGCCCTTATAAAATTGAGATTGTATTTGATAATGAACTTTTTCATCTAATCACTATCAATTTAGTAATGTTCAAGTTATTGGTAAATGCTCACAAGATTCGCCTGTACCACAAAATTTCCAAAGCTAACTTCTTGCAATAATTTGAAATGCAACATTAGGATGAACACACTACAACAAAAGGAAAGAATCTTCTTCCTATAGCATCTCCTTAAAACTTCAACATGCAATGTAATAAACTCTTCCTTTTCCCTAGGATGTCATTTCCTTTGAAATAATTTTCCATCTTACACTATATAACCAATATTTAATTTCATCTGTATTTACACATCACCCCTTCCACACTTCACTTTCTTATTAAGTGATCACATTATAAAAATTAGCGACACAAGTGGACCTACCAATCCACCAGCTGAACAATAATTTGGTATGTATGCAACATTATTTATTTTTACTTTTAATTTATCTATTTAATTATATGATACATAGTATTGTACATATATAGATATTGCATTAATTATTTCGATACAATGAAAGTTTTTTTCATGTGTGGGCACATGCCACCATTTTAGTATGGGGAAAGGTTGTCCCTTTACTTTTTCACATACATCATCAAAATCTCAGTCAATTACACTATAATTTTAATTTACTTTCATCCATGACAAGTACAATACCGTTTCCTAATTTTGTTATACTTCCTCCCCTTCCATTTTTTTAATGTTTGATGTGATTAATGTTACTCATATTTATGTGAACCTTCTTGTTTCCATAAATATTATTATTTATCCTTTCTTAAAATTTTAAACTTAGCTTTATGATCAATTATTGACATCATTCTAACCGAGCAATATTTTTGAGGACTTTTGAACTCATGAAGGAAGCTAGGCAAGGTAATCAAATTCAAAGAAGTTTTCAAGAAGTTGGAAGTGGTAATACAGAAGAATTTGGGATTTGAGATTTATATATTTTGAAGATTACCATGGGAGTGCAGTTAGTTCATCATGATCGTATCTCCTATGGTGTGTTTTTAGACGATCAAGATGCAGTGCATAGGTTTAACAACATGTTGAATGGTTAAGCTATTTTCTAAGGTTGAATGACTTTACTAATGATATTGCATTGGAGTATATGAGGACATTTAATGAAGGGGAATCTATAGTTTGGGGTTTAAAGGTTACAACCACAAAAGAAATAATTGAAGAGGTTATAGGATTACGAACTAGATTGTTGTTGGCAATTTGGCTAAGTTGATTGCATAGATGTTGTCACTATGGAAACATATGATCCACATGAAGATCACACAAGTTAGAGACCAAGTATGACAGAGTGCATTGCAAATTTGTCTAAGTATGAGATAGTATTTTTACCAGTGTACTCAGACATAGTTTTTTTTGTGACGTTGACTAGAGTGAGTTTAGTGCTTGTGCACTTGAACATAGACTCTATGGTGACTAATGATGACCCATATTAGAGTGCAAGTTAGTATGGCATGTACGAAAGAAGTTATGATAGTTTTACTGAAGAAAGTGTGAAGCCGACAGGACAAAATATGAAGACAGAACTAGTAAAGAGTTAATGGATTATTTTGTTTATCAAAATAATGACTTAAAAATATAAAGGGATGACATCCTAGATGTTTACTCTTGGATAAAGCTATTGGTATATATGTAAATGTAATTGTAATTGTAAAGTGTAGTAATTGTAACAAGCAGCAAGTAATTGTAGAAGTATGATGCGAAGTATATGAAGCATATGTAATAGCGATAGTGAAAGATCAACGAAGAGATATTGATGCAAGAAGTATAAGGTTATGTACCTTGACCTCTTTTGTAATCAGTGTATATTGTACATTACTTTTTTGGGTAGTGGGCTCAGCTGGTGATCACATTTTGTACTACCAACTCCTAACAAGGTTGAGGCTTCTAACAAGGCCTACAGTTCCTTAATCAAGACTGATACACTATACATTTGTAATAGACTCCTAACAAGGTCAACATCCTTAACAGGATACTTTCAATTAGTGGATCTTTGTGGGTACCATCCCCACTGAGGTTTTCCCTTGGCCAGGGTTTCCTCAAGACCAAATCTTGTGTTATGAGTTATTTAGCTTTATTATTATGCATGTTGTTTAGCTTCTTATGTTATGCATGTATAAAGGCAATCTTTTATATCCATAATTGGGCAAAAGATAAAGTTTGTAGAATATTGATTCACCCCCCCCCCCTCTCAATATCCCCTATTTCTAACAATTGGTATCAGAGCCAAGTTACTCAAAAAAGAATCATTCAAGGAAAGCCTAGTAGCTTGAGTAAGATCTCTATGGATATGGATCAACTACAGAAGAATCTTGAAGAAGATATTTAAAAGATTGATATGCTTACTGATGAAAGAGACACTCTGAAAGGGAAATATGATGATGCAAAGAACCTCATTGAGAAACTAAAAAACAAATTGGAAGATCTGAGATCTCAAAAAGAATCTGAAGTTTTTATTGAAGGTTGTAATGACAATTTAGAAAAAGAAAATGAGATCCTTAACCATGAATTGAAGATTGAAAATTTGAAGCTTAGTTTGAAAGATGGAAATGGAAAGAATGAAGGGAATTTGAAATTTGAGAATGAAAGTCTAAATACTGAAAATGAAGGACTGAAATCTAAACTTGGAAATGTAACATCTAAACTTGAGAAAGTCAATTTGCAATATGTTGAACTTGAGAAATACAACAAGATTGTGAAAGGTGAACTGACTCAATCCAAGCAACAACTTGAAAGGCTATATTCAACTAGTGAGAAGATTGATAAACAAGCATCTTTTCAGAAACCATTCTGTGATAAGACTAGTCTTGGATTTAACACTCTTAAGCAAATGATGAAAGCAAGGAACCAAATCTGAAAGTATCTGAAAGTTTAGATGAGAAGAAGTCTGATGAGATCAACAAATCTGAAGATACACCTAAAGAAGAAGAATCACTGAAACAAGAGGAATCATCCAAAGGTATGTAAAGAGAATTCAAAGGTAGATGTTTTGCTTGTAATACTATTGGTCATATGAAGAGAGATTGCACAGGTAAGAAATTTAAACCTCTTAATGGTTATTGTTATAACTATCATGGATTTGGACATAGAGCTATTGAATGTAGAAAACCTAAATTTGTTGAGAATAATAATAATACTAGAATGTTTAGGAATACTAACAATGCAGATAAGAAACCTATTGAAGATATGAACAGAAGAAATGGAGTAATATGTTATAGATGCAACAAGGTTGGACACATTGCTAGAAATTGCAGATCATAGATTAATCCACTTGGACCAAGATATGGAAGCAATGGAATTGTTTGTCAGATATGCAACAAGATTTGACATACATCAAGGTTTTCCAGAATGAACAATGGAGTTTTTCATCCTAACCCTAACCCTAGAAATCATGAAAGGAGAAATGAAGATGCAAGTAACAAACAGAAAGGTTGTTGTAGCAATACAAATGAAGTGAAGTTTGTTAAAAGCACAAATCAAGGAGACACATTCAACATTGAAGGTAATCAAAAAGGTGAAGTATCAAGTGGTAAGAATGAATCCTTACCTGACCTATCTCAAAGCACTTAATTAATGAAAATTATAGTAGATTAGGAACTTAGATTAGTGTAGAAGTAGATTTATGATGAATTGAGTCTTGCGCAGTTAATGGAAGGTAGTTTATGATATTCTAATGCTATGGTTAAGAATGCAAAGAAAAATATTATGTTTTACGAGATCGCAAGAAGTTTTAAGTTTTGCAGGATAGTAGAAACAACTTTTTGGAAAGAAATGGAAAAAGAATTGAATGCAATGTCAGACCTAAGTGAGATTGAAGTAATAAAAGGTTATGATCGGTGTTATTTGATCATCAAAGTGAATTCAAGTGTTAAGGAGATCAAAGAGGAGTGATTGGAAGATTTTTGCAATGATTTGGTGAAGGATTTGAGTGTCGAATCTACACAAGCCCTAAAATTATGAAATCAAGGTATTTTACTTGACATATCCGTGTATTGGTAAAAGGAATTTGATGTAATCATGGATGTATCTTTAATTCACAATGTCAGATATAAAAATAGACCTAGAATGAAGAGGGAACCAGTAGAACCTCTGGAAGAAGACCCTAAACTATCTTTATCATCTGTACCAGATAGAGTTTTGCATTTAGAGAATGTATGTTATCTTGGATGCAAGTTAAAAACCATCAGTGATAGTGATTTTACAAATGAGTATGAGAAGATTTACAACTAGGACATGTCATTGAAAGAAGGATATGATCATTTGAAAAACAATGAGATTGTTAAGTATGCATTACAATATGAGTTTGATAATGAAGAATGCACTAAGATAATCCTCAGCATAATTCATAATGGGAAGTTTTGGCTAGAAGATATTGTGATAGACATTACAGCTAATTTGATTCATGAAGTCACTGTACTGTCTAAATTTGTAGCTATTCCTTTAAATGAGAAGAACATGAGAAAAATAGTCATTGATAACACTAATTCATCCTATAATGGCAGAGGAAATGTAATTAGTAAGATCCAACAACATGATGTTAGATACTTATGCAAAATCCTAAAAACTAAGTTTTGTGCAAATTCAAGAGAGGATGACATGGTAGCTGGAATGGTACACATAGCTTATTTGATGTGTGTTGACAAAGTGTCAGTTGATGTGTGAAATTTTGAGAATTCAATTATTTGAGAACTTGGAGAAGATTAAGAAGACAAAGTATGCACAATTTAGATTTTCATCTTTGATCAGTTACATGTTTTTTCATCTTTTGAGGAGATATCCTTACACCATAGGAAATGATTGGAATGATGGACAAACTACAATGGAAAGGATTAATGTAGTATATAGAAAGCATGTTATTGACAGTGTTAATGAGAATGTAGTACTTTTTATTAAGACATTTCAGAATATTGTGTCTAGCAGATCAAGGATTCCATAGTCTCTTGTGGAGAAATACAAGAATGATGTTTTATGGTTGACACTGACTTTACATACATTGAAGTAGTTGAACCTAGAATTGAGTTCATAGACCCTCTTGGCTATGAAATATCTTAAACTGAGATAGAAGAATATGTGAATAGGCTACTTAAGTGCAAGGTTGACACTCATAGTAACAAATTTGGAACTTTTGAAGAAAATTTCAACTCCACAAAGGCTATACTTGAGGAGAAACAGCCTAAGAAAAGAGTTGAGAGCACTATTAAGAAAATATTGAAGGATACAGGAATGACAGAGAGAGAATTCTTAGTGGCAAAGAAAACAGCAGTAGCAATCAGAGATATTGGATAGAAAGAGATTTTTTTTGTACCTCCCTTATCATCTAGTGCAGTGCCAGTCAAGGTGAAAATAGAGGAACCTGAGAAGGAACAAGTAGTAAGAAAACCTACTAGATCTACCTCCTCCACACCGAGCAAGAGAGTGAAAGAAATTGCTACTGGACCTAGTAAGACGCAAAAAACTTTGGTGCCACCAGTACTTAGGAAAATTGCAGAAATTAAAGAAGATGACACTTCTATCAAGAAGAAAGCATGGAAACCTAGAGTTGAGAGAGTGAATGAAGAAATTATAAAAGATGGAGACTTCACTAAAATGAATAAATATTATGACCTTTATGACTATTCTGATAAATTAAATCTTGAAAATGCAATGGTAAAGCATTTGATTCTGGCTAATAAAAAGTTTGACACTATTCAGGGAAAGATACCTGATGACTATTTGAAGAAACTTGTTAATAGGAAGATGAGAGCACAAGAAGAAGATAAATCTATCAGAGAGAATCTTGTGAAGAAACTATGTCATGTAAGAGATGATGAACATCTTAAAAAAAAATTGAAGCCCCTTAGCACCCATTTAAGGACAAAAATGAGAAGCATTCAGATCATGGCAGGACAATATGAACAAGTGAATGCAGATATTGAACAAGCAATAATTAAAGTTATGGCAGAAATTGTTGGAGAGACATCAGTTGCAGTAGAGCAAGTAGAAGAAGCAAAAAAAGAGGATATTCCATCTCCACCAGCTATAAACATTGAAGAAGAATCTTGATGAAGGGTGCTCCCCTTAATACCACAAACACATAACAGAAATATAGAAACAACAACAATAATATGCAAGAACAGAAAATTGGCTTCTTATTATCTCCACAAATGTGGAATTACAAAATTTCAGAATTACAATATGCAAAGCCACATGGGCATTCCCTTACAATATTCTGTAGGACAAAGCCTCAAATCTATACCCAGATCTACTACCCAGAACTGTCCTGGACAACACTACGGGTCTTCTTTATATAGGCAATTTCCACCGCCCGACAAGGTTCCAAAAATTTAGCCCTAAGGGCCGACAAAACTTAGAATTATTTTATTTTTCAATTTATTACATCAAAGTCGGCTCAAAATAACTTTTGAAACCTGAACAAAAATTTTGAAGGAAAATTATTTTCCACCAATTCAGGTGGCCTGACTTTCGAAGACCATAAGTCATCACCAGTTGACCTGATTGCCTATTATAACTCCATTTCAGAAATTCCACAAAGTGCTCTACAAGCTTGACTGGTGCAATGCGCTTGTCACCCAATCTTTTGACCTCATCCGGGGCCTCTAAAGCCTTCAAAATTGAGTTCAAAGTTTCTGTACCCTGCTGCCAATACCAAAAATCTTCAATATCTTCAAAACTAGACCTGATCTAGCCATGAAACTTTGCTGGCAGGCTGATATGACTCAGATGAACCTCCACATGTAAAATTAGAACATTTTGAGATCGTAAGACCAACTTACTAAAAATAGCAAGTTTCCATAAATAGCGCTCTTCACAACATAGCCCTTATTGAATACAAAAATGGAAATATTTTTAGGTGATGCAAGATTGCTCTTACACCCAGGATGCTCCTACATCAGACACCCGGGGTAATTTGAGAAGTGACCCTGTCATGACTCAGGTGTGCAGAGGATAACCAAGATGGTTAACCTCCTCCTTTGTTAGCCATGATGAATCTTCAACAGGTCATCCTTTCCATTTGACCAAATACTCTTCATATGTTCTATTCCTTGTACTTCTGCCAACACGACTGTCCAGTATGTCTTCAATCTCCTTGATATCTAAACTAGTTGCTGGAATACTCCACTGTGCTTCTGAAACCTCATCTTCAACACCTCCTTCATGATACTCTGTCAAATCTGAAATGTTAAACACTGGTGAAATATTCAGCTAAGTAGGTAATTCTACCTCTTATGCATTTCCTGAATCATGCTTCTTCAGTATCTTACATGGCCCAAACTTCTTCATTTTCAACTGGTTATATGTACCAACCGGAAATCACTCCTTTCGCAAATGAACCATGACTTCATCTCCAACCTAAAATTCTTTATGCCTCATTTTCTCATCTGCCTTGGCCTTATACTATGCATTCATCTTGGTAATATGCTTCCTCACCTCCTCATGGATGTTCTTCAAGTGTTCTGCAAAATCCTCAGCTTCAGCATTGCTTATTTCTCCTTTATCTATCTTTCTCAATTCAGATGCATTTCTTGGACTACTTCTATATACAATCTGGAATGGTGATTTACTAGTGCTCCTATTGATAGAATTATTGTATGGAAATTCTACTTGTGGT
This sequence comes from Chamaecyparis obtusa, assembly GCA_027943335.1. NCBI lineage: Eukaryota > Viridiplantae > Streptophyta > Pinopsida > Cupressales > Cupressaceae > Chamaecyparis > Chamaecyparis obtusa. The sequence continues at coordinate 28,649 of BSBK01013411.1, forward strand.
AAAATCAAACCCCATCCTGTTGGCTTATCTCCAACCAAACATCTCAGCAATTTTTCTAAACTTCTATTCACCACCTCTGTCTGTCCATCAGTCTGTGGATGATGTGATGAACTGAACTTCAAATCTGTCTTCAACTTCTTCCACAATGTTCGCCAAAAATATCCAACAAACTTAGTATCTTGATCTGAAACTATGGTCCTTGGCAAACCATGTAGTCTCACCACTTCTCTAAAAAATGATTCTGCTACATGAACATCATCATTAGTCTTCTTACAGGGAATGAAATGTGCCATCTTTGAAAATCTGTCAACTACTACAAAAATTGAATCATGTCCCCGCTGTGTCCTCGGTAAACCAAGAACAAAGTCCATACTGATATCCTCCCAAGGCTTCTCTGGTACAGGTAATGGCTAATACAACCCTTTATTTTGCTTCACTCCTTTTCCCATCTGACATACTCTGCAACTCTATACAAACTTCTTCACATCTTGCTGCAATTGTGGCTAATAATAATTCTCACCAACCAAAGCAAGGGTTTTATCACGACCAAAATGTCTAGCCAATCCTCCACTATGCTTCTCCTTGATAAGATTCTCCCTCATAGAACTTCGTGGAATGCACAACTGACTCCCTCTAAATAGCATATCATCTTGGATGATGAAATCCAACCATTTTTTCCTATCTAGAGTAACAGGTTCTGTACAATCTTTCCAAGCTTCACCAAAATCAGGATCCTCTAGATACAAATTCTTGAGTTGCTTGAACCCAACCACTTCAATCTACATCTTTGTCAGCAATAGTTGCCTTCTGCTAAGAGCATCTGCAACCCTGTTAGACTTTCCACTTCTGTGTTTCAAAACAAATGTATAACTCTGCAAAAACTCAACCCATTTCAAATGCCTTTGATTCAACTTTCCTTGACTATTCAAATATTGCAAAGCTTGATGATCAGTATACAAGACAAACTCTTTAGGAAGTAGATAATGTCTCCACTTCTTTAATGCCTGAACTATAGCATAAAGTTCCTAATCATAAATAGAATATTTCCTCTTGGCATCATTTAACTTCTCACTGAAATAAGCAACAGGTTTACCTTCTTGGCTCATAATGGCTCCTATTGCAGTACCACTAGCATCACAATCTACTTGAAACACCTTATTAAAATTTGGAAGTGCTAAAACAAGTTGTTCTGTAACTTTTTGTTTCAACAATTGAAAACTCTTTTCTGCCCCATTAGTCCACTTAAACTCTTTTCTATACCCTCTTATTGTTTCAGTCAAGGGTCCACAAATACTGCTAAAATTTCTGATAAACTTTCTGTAAAAGCTAGCCAAACCATGAAAAGATCTTACCTCAGTAGCACTCCTTGGAGTAGGCCATTCAAGGATAGCCTATACCTTCTCTAGGTCCATTTTTAGACCTTCTGCTGAAACTACAAATCCCAAATACACTAACTCTTTCTTCACAAAACTGCACTTCTTCAAGTTAATTAATAATTTCTCATCTCTCAGTTTCCCAAACACCATACGAATATGCATCATATGCTCCTCCAATGTTTTTCTAAAGATCAAAATATCATCTAGGTAAACAATAACAAACTTACCCAGAAATTCTTTCAGAACCTCATTCATGAGCCGCATGAAAGTGCTCGGTGCATTGGTTAGCCCAAAAGGCATGACTAACCATTCATACAGTCCTTCCTTTGTCTTGAAGGTGATCTTCCATTCATCTCCTTCTTTGATCTGAATCTGGTGATATCCACTCTTCAGATCTATCTTTGAGAAATACACAGCTCCACTCAAACAGTCCATAATATCATCCATTCGTGGCAATGGAAACCTATACTTGAATGTGATCTTGTTTATTGCTCTGGAATCTGTACACATCCTCCATTCTCCATTCTTCTTTGGTGCTAATATTTCTGGTACAGCACATGGACTCAGGCTCTCCTGAATCAATCCCTTCTGTAACAACTCATGTACTTGTCTGTTCAACTCTTCACTTTCTGCTGGTGTCATTCTATGTGCTGCCTTATTTAGAAAATTGGCTCCTTGAATCAAATCCATCTGATGACTTATCTTCCTTACTAGTGGTAATCCACCAGGTATATTATCAGATACAATATCTTGAAACTCATTCAACAAATCTGCATCCTCTACAGGTACATCCTCTACTTCTTTACTAGCTTTTGGAATTAAAGCAAAATACACATGCTCATGCCTCATACCATCTAGGAATTTTCTTCCATCAACAAAATTTATTCTTGCATTACCACATACATTTTCTTCGGTCTCCTTCAATGGCTTTAGCTTATGTAGCACTCCATCCTTTGTTAGGGAATAGGTATTCGCACGACCATCGTGTATAGCACATCTGTCAAACTGCCACGGTTTACCCAACAACATATGACATGCATCCATAGATATTATATCACATAGTACCTCATCTTGGTACCCGCCGATCTTGAACTTTACCAGGCACTGTTCACTGACCATGACCTTGTGGTCATCCTACACCCAGGCAATCCAATATGGATGTAGGTGTTTCTATCTCTTGAGCTTCAACTTTTTCACCATCTCTTCTGACACCAAATTGTCAGTGCTTCCACTATCGATAATCACATCACAACATTTACCCTCACACTTGCATCTAGTGCGAAATAGGCTCCTCCTTTGTTCAGGTTCATTCTCACCACTCAACAGGACTCTTCTGTTAATCAGTGTTTCTCCTTTTTCAGCATCTTCAGAATTTGATGATCTAGCATCTTCATCTACATGTGTAACTCTGGCCTGGCCTTCATTTCTTCTGTCTGTTCTACCTTGGCACTGAGGACATTCAAATGCCCTATGACCTTCATCTCCATAGTGAAAACACATTCCACGGAAGCCTCCTCTTCCTGAACCTTGTCCTCTTCCTCTTCCTCTCTGATCTCTATTATTCTAATCTTGGAAATGATTGGAATTGTTTCCTCTCTGATTTTGGCTACTACTAGCCTCATCCTTCTTTTTCAGATCTTCATTTCCGCCACCATATGACCATCCACCAGATTCAACTCCTCCTAAATTCTTGGCCTTAACCCATTAAGGTATCAGGAAACTTTCTCCTTATCAGCTTCTGCATGGCCTATTATGATGAGGAGTCGATAGAACTCCTCTGTATACTCCTGAACAGATCTTCCCTCTTGCTTCAAACTTTGCATTTTCTTTAGTATGTCAAGCTCATAATCAATAGGAATGAACTATCCATTCAATTTATCCACCATCCGATCCCATCTTATGATTTTATCTTTTCCTCTTCTATTTTGCTCCAATTGAATTTCTTGCCACCAGATCTTCGCATGACCTTTCAGTCTGGGCTTCGCAAATTTGACCCTATCAGGATCGTCAACATCTTCATACTCAAAATATTCCTCACATTCATTGATCCAATCGATCAATTCTTCCGGGTTAAGATTTCCAGAAAATGTAAGAACCTCAATCTTAGGTCTTTTCTCAATCTTGAAAATCACCCGAAAAAGTCTTTCTTCCTCCTAGTTCACAATTTCAGCTTCTCCTTCTTGATATTCTTCTTCGGCTTCATCCTTGCTTTCATCTCTGACATTAAGTTGCGATCTATTTACACACTCAAGAACTCCTGCTCTGATACCACTTGATGAAGGGTGCTCCCCTTAATACCACAAACACATAATAGAAATATAGAAATAAAACAATAATATGCAAGAATAGAAAATTGGCTTCTTATTATCTCCACAAATGTGGAATTACAAATTTTTAGAATTACAATATGCAAAGTCACATGGGCATTCCCTTACAATATTCTGTAGGACAAAGCCTCAAATCAATACCCAGATCTACTACCCAGAACTGCCCTAGACAACACTACGGGCCTTCTTTATATAGGCAATTTCCACCGCCTGAGAAGGTTCCAGAAATTTAGCCCTAAGGGCTGACCAAACTTAGAATTATTTTATTTTTCAATTTATTACATCAAAGTCGGCTCAAAATAACTTTTGAAACCTGAAAAAAAATTTTGAAGAAAAATTATTTTCCACCAATTCAGGTGGCCCGACTTCCAGAGACCATAAGTCATCACCAGTTGACCTGATTGCCTATTATAACCCCATTTCAAAAATGCCATGAAGTGCTCTATAGGCTTGATTGGTGCAAAGCACCCATCACCCAATTTTTTGACCTCATCCAAGGCCTCTAAAGCCTTCAAAACTAAGTTCAAAGTTTCTGTACCCTACTGCCAATACCGAAAATCTTCAATATCTTCAAAACTAGACCTGATCTAGCCATGAAACTTTGCTGGTAGGCTGATATGACTCAGATGAACCTCCACATGTAAAATTAGAACATTCTGAGATCGTAAGACCAACTTACTAAAAATAGCAAGTTTCCATAAATAGTGCTCTACACAACATAGCCCTTATTGAATACAAAAATAAAAATATTTTTGGGTGATGCAAGATTGCTCTTACACCCAAGATGCTCCTGCATCAAATCTATGAATGTTGAAGGTACAAGGATCACCTTGGATACTGATGATAATGTATTCAAGAATCTAGAGAACATTGTTGACAATTTAGCTCTTGGTGAACTGGATAGAACTACAGAACTAGAGTAGACCCAATTTATTATTGAAGAACCCAAAGTATTAGAAGTACCAGCACCCGTACTCTCTTTAGAAGAAATTATTCTTACTCCTGAAACTGGAAAGAAGAAGCAAACTAGATCTTTGTTTGAGGATTTGGGAAAAGAAGTAGATGATGATGATTAGATGGAATTGATCACATCTTTGAACAAAATCATTGGGAAGAATAAGAAAGTTAAGAGTCTTGAAGGATGTCTGAAGGACCCAACTAAAAATTTACAAAGTATTGTGACCACACAGATTGTAGAAGCAAACCCTATGGAGAAGGAAAAGAAAGTGATGAGCACTTTTGATGATGAGTTCACTAACCTAGCTGATATTGCAAAAGTGAAAGCACAGGTAGACTATGAGGCTAGAATGTTGTTGAACATCAGTCAGTACATCAGCAATGATATCAATACTCTTGATATTTGTATCAAAGATTTGAGAAAACATTTGGAAACAAGAAAATCTTTGTACATACAGTGTACAAAATTAGAGACTTTGACAACTGAGGAAGATCAGAAGATAAAATTGAAGGAAGTAGAGATTCTAAATGAAATAAACCTTCTATCTAACCCTAATGTGAAGGTTTGTAATGTTGAGAAGAAAGTTAGGCAACTGTATGATGAAATCAGAATTGTACAAGATGAGAAAGACATGAAATTAAGAAGATATACTCTTTTGAGAGAGCATGTTTCTATGAAGTTAGGTGTTATTGAAGAGCAATTGGAAGATTGTCTTACAACTAAGACGTCTTTTCAAAAATTTAACTTTGAAAACCTCCAAGCATGTCAAATAGCATCTTATGGACTAAGCGCACTACTCAATGTGGCAGATTCCATTAAGAAAACATGGGAAAAGGAGATAGAAATCATGACGACATATTTTGTAGATTGTGTTGCAAGCCTACTGGCTTTGCAATAAATAAATTGAGTTATAACTTTTTGTGATACAATTTTGCAGCCCTCTCTACCATTATTTTGTCATTGTTGTCAAAGGGGGAGAGATATTTAGCAAAAAATTGATTGTATATAATAAGGATTTATACTCTTAGGGGGAGTATTGTATTAGAGACAATATTTTTAAGGAGTTATAAGGATAGTATATATATGTTATACTATGGCCATAATTTTGACAATTTTTGAGAACACTTAGCCAATTTTCTCATATGTTGCCACTAATGACAAAGGGGGAGATTGTTGGCAATTTGGCTAAGTTGATTGCATAGATGTTGTCATTATTGAAACATATGATCCACATGAAGATTGAACAAGTCAAAGAGCAAGTATGACAGAGCGCATTAAAAATTTGTCTAAGTATGAGATAGTATTTTTACTAGTGTACCCGGACATAGTTTTTGTTTGCGACATTGACTGGAGTGAGTTTAGTGCTTGTTCACTTGAACATAGACTCTATGGTGACTAATGATGACCCATATCAGAGATAAATTCAGTACGACATGTACGAAAGAAGTTATGACAATTTTACCAAAGACAGTGTGAAGCTGACAAGATAGAATATGAAGACAGAACTAGTAAAGAGTTAATGGATTATTTTGTTTATCAAAATAATGACTTAACAATATAAAGGGATGAAATCCTAGATTTTTACTCTTGGATAAATCTATTGGTATATATGTAAATTTAATTGTAATTGTAAAGTGTAGTAATTGTAACAAGCAACAAGTAATTGTAGAAGTATGATGCGAAGTATATGAAGCATATGTAATAGCGATAGTGAAAGATCAATGAAGAGATATTGATGCAAGAAGTATAAGGTTATGTATCTTGACCTCTTTTTTAATTAGTGTATATTGTAGATTACTTGTTTGGGTAGTGGGCTCAACTGGTGATCACATTTTGTACTACCAACTCCTAACAGGGTTGAGGCTTCTAACAAGGCCTATAGTCCCTTAATCAGGACTGATACACTATATGTTTGTAATAGACTCCTAATAGGGTCAACATCATTAACAGGATAATTTTGATTAGTGGATCTTTGTGGGTACCATCCCCACTGGTGTTTTCCCTTGGCCAAGGTTTCCTCGAGAACAAATCATGTGTTATGAGTTCTTTAGCTTTATTGTTATGCATGTTGTTTAGCTTCTTATGTTACGCATGTATAAAGACAATATCCATAATTGGAAAAAAGATATAGTTTGTAGAATACTGATTCACCCCCCCTCTCAGTATTCCCTATTTTTAACAATTTTATCATTACCCTTATAAGCATGATGGATGGTTAGCAAGAGAATAATTTACATGTCCAGGAGATGACCAACTGGATGTGAGAAAATAAGGTTGCAAGTGAATGTCTTTGGTTCTTCCATACCATCAAATAGATACACATATCATTAAATACTATACCTATGAAGGTCATTTCTCTTACCTACATGAGCATCATTTCAAGTTTTTGAGTCATGTTAGGCATGGATAAGTGATGAATGTTCCAAATTTCTCATATAATATTTTATCAATTAGTTCTAGGGAACCAGAAAGGGTAAACAAATTTAATTACACACAATGGTTTAGTAAAGTTCTTAATCAAAAGGTCACTAAGATATGTATCATCTCTAACTTGTAAAAAATTTGTTATTGAAAAGGTGTTACAACCAATTGTGGAACCTAGGGTGACCCTTGAATTTGAAATAATTGAGGTCACAACAGAAACTTCTTCACCTAGCCTTCCTGCAGCTAAATGAACCAGAAAATTTAAACCAGATTCATCTAGTAAGGACACAGAAAGGGGTAGCCCTCTTCTATTACATCCACTCCTATGCAAACTAGGGAAATACATAATAAGAATAAGAGAAAATGAATTATTTTTGAGGATCTCAAAGAAGTAAGGGTAGGTAAAAACCCCTGAGTCTACTATCCTTTGGTATAAGAAGAGAAAGAATCCTCTTCTAGTCAAATTTGTAGAGAAGAAAAACCCAATTAGCATAAATTCCCAGGTGAACAATAAAGAAATCATAGTTTCTCATGATGAGTTAGAAGTTACTCTTGAATAACCTTCCACTGAACCTTCTATTGTGGATATTTCAAGAGAAAGAAGCCCAAAAAAAAGACATAAGTGGAAATGTTTTTCAAGATGTTGAGCAAGAACCACTTGTTTAAATGACCATAGAGGAAGAACCACATAGGTTACAAGAATAAAAGTAGTTTGAGGCTGAAAAGAAATCACAAGGGTTAAATTATTTGGCTAAAGTAGCTAATAAACTAGCCACAAAACCTTAACCAAGTCTCCTAAAAGAACATGCACTAGAGCCATATAAAAGGACTAGGGAGGTGATATATTTGGGGAAAGTCTAGAAATCAAAAATCAAGTCAAGTATTGAGAAACCTACCCCTGTGATATTTTGTTCCCTTTCTTTTGATTTCTATTATTGTATATTGTTTCAATAGAGTTTGTGAGAATAAGAGAAAAAGAATGTGCACAATAAATTGACATACAAAAATAGGAAGTGTAAGATATATAGACTAAGTTGTCCATTCAGTGGTTAGTTTGGCTTCTCAAATTATTGAATGTAGACCACCTCCTAGGGTCTATGCACTCTATTTACAAGATAATAATCTTCTATTTAAATTTATGATGACTTTGTGGGATCTTAATCCTAATATCAAAAACCCTAGTCAATTTAATGGTCATTATTAATATGCAGTTGAATGGTTGTAAAATTCACTTTGTGAAATATACCTACATAATTGTGTTGTCCCTTCAAAATCTTACTTGAATCCTTTACTTTACATTAGTGGTATATATTTGAAAGCCCTCACGTCTTGGTCCAATAATAAAATTAATTATGTAAAACAATTGGAAACGGATACAGAAAGAGAGGAGAATGAGCCATTATCGTTAAGACCATAAATTGGTACACTCGATAAATTGTATCTTTATTGGCTCACTATAAGTTATGGGTTCTAAAATCTAAAATCTAGAGAAAAGATTTTTATATTAGAAAATAGGTCTATATAGAGTTCTACAAGATGTGTTATCATATAAGCCAAAGATCTCTTTCAGGGATCACTTATAGGTGGGAAAAGCTTCCTATAGTTTTATATAAGGTAGAACCACATAGTCCATTGAATTTTAGAGCAACGATGCAGAGAGTTCCAAGGTATATCCAGCTAGATAGGTAGCCCAATTGAGAATTATGGTTCTCATTGATATTTTATCCATCACTCTTGATGTGGTGATATAGGAGCATCCTGGGTGTAAGAGCAATCTTGCATCACCCAAAAATATTTCTATTTTTGTATTCAATAAGGGCTATCTTGTGCAGAGCCGCTATTTATGGAAACTTGCTATTTTTAGTAAGTTGGTCTTACGATCTTGGAATGTTCTAATTTTACATGTGGAGGTTCATCTCAATCATATCAGCCTGCCAACAAAGTTTCATGGCTAGATCAGGTCTAGTTTTGAAGATATTGAAGATTTTCAGTATTGGCAACAGGGTACAGAAACTTTGAACTCGGTTTTGAAGGCTTTAGAGGCCCCGGATGAGGTTGAAAATTTGGGTGACAGGCGCTTTGCACCAATCAAGCCTATAGAGTGCTTCGTGGCATTTCCAGAATGGGGTTATAATAGCCAATCAGGTCAACGGGCGATGACTTGTGGTCTTCGAAAGTTGGGTCACCTGAAATGGCAGAAAATAATTTTTCCTCAAAATTTCTATTTGGGTTTCAAAACTCATTTTGAGCCGACTTTGATGTAATAAAGTGTAAAATAAAATAATTCTAGGTTTGGTCGGCCCTAAGGGCTAAATTTATAGAACCTTCTCGGGTGGTAGAAATTGCCTATATAAAGAAGGCCCGTAGTGTTGTCTAGGGCAGTTCTGGGTAGTAGATCTGGGTATTGATTCGAGGCTTTGTCCTACAGAATATTGTAAGGGAATGCCCATGTGGATTTGCATACTGTAATTCTAAAAGTTTTTAATTCCACATTTGTGGAGATAATAAGAAGCCAATTTTATGTTCTTGCATATTATTGTTGTTGTTTCTCTATTTCTGTTATGTGTTTGTGGTATTAAGGGGAGCACCTTTCATCAAGTGGTATCAGAGCAGGAGTTATTGAGTGTGTAAATAGATCACCGACTGTGAGGCAGTTTGCACCAGGACCGTGGTTAGGGTTTCAACGCGCATCGCAAAAATGCCTCCATGAAGAGAACGTGGCAGAAGAGCTGGTGCTGTGACACCTCAGGTTAGAGAGCTATAGAGACAAGTGCGAGCATTGCAAGAAGAGATTCACAAAAGAATGAATCTTAATGTCAGAGATGAAAGTGAGGATGAAGCCGAAGAAGAATATCAAGAAGGAGAAGCTGAAGTTGTGAATCAGGAGGAAGAAAGACTTTTTCGGGCGATTTCCAAGATTGGGAAAAGGCCTAAGATTGAGGTTCCTACATTTTTTGGAAATCTTAACCCAGAGGAATTGATCAACTGGATCAATGAATGTGAGGAATATTTTGAGTATGAAGATGTTGAGGATCCTGATAGGGTCAAATTTGTGAAGGCCAGACTGAAAGGTCATGCGAAGATCTGGTGGCAAGAGATTCAATTGGAGTGAAATAGAAGAGGGAAAGATAAAATCACAAGATGGGATCGAATGGTGGATAAATTGAAGCGACAGTTCATTCCTGTTGATTATGAGCTTGACCTACTAAAGAAAATGCAAAGTTTGAAACAAGTGGGAAGATCTGTTCAGGAGTATACAGAGGAGTTCTATCGACTCCTCATTAGAATAGGCCATGCAGAAGTTGATAAGGAGAAAGTTGTCTGATGCCTTAATGGGTTAAGGCCAAGTATTTAGGAGGAGTTGAATCTGGTTTGAATGAACAGTATTGAGGAGGCATACCAGTTTGCCCTAAAAGTAGAGGAAAAGCTAAACAAGAAGTTTGAGAGCAGACAAAATGGAAAAGGTCGTGGTGGAAGATCTGGTGGACGGTCATATGGTGGCTGAAATGAAGATCCGAAAAAGAAGGATGAGGCCAGTAGTAGCCAGAATCAGAGAGGAAACAATTCCAATCATTTCCAAGATTAGAATAATAGAGATCAGAGAGGAAGAGGAAGAGGACAAGGTTCAAGAAGAGGAGGCTTCCGTGGAACGTGTTTTCACTGTGGAGAAGGTCATAGGGCATTTGAATATCCTCAGCACCAAGGTAGAACAGACAGGAGAAATGGAGGCTAGGCCAGAGTTACACATGTAGATGAAGATGCTAGATCATCAAATTTTGAAGATGCTGAAAAAGGAGAAACATTGATTAACAGAAGAGTCCTGTTGAGTGGTGAGAATGAACCTGAACAAAGGAGGAGCCTGTTTCACACTAGATGCAAGTGTGAGGGTAAATGTTGTGATGTGATTATCGATAGTGGAAGCACTAACAATTTGGTCTCAGAAGAGGTGGTGACAAAGTTGAAGCTCAAGAGACAAAAACACCCACATCCATATCGAATTGCCTGGGTGCAGGATAATCACAAGGTCATGGTCAGTGAATAGTGCCTGGTCAAGTTCAAGATCGGCGGGTACCAAGATGAGGTACTATGTGATATTATCCCTATGGATGCATGTCATATGTTGCTGGGTAGACCATGGTAGTTTGACAGATGCGTTGTACATGATGGTTGTGCAAATACCTATTCCCTGACAAAGGATGGAGTGCGACATAAGCTAAAGCCATTGAAGGAGACCGAAGAAAAGGTATGTGGTAATGCAAGATTAAATTTTGTTGATGGAAGAAAATTCCTAGATGGTATGAGGCATGAGCATGTGTGTTTTGCTTTAATTCCAAAAGCTAGTAAAGAAGAAGTAGAGGATGTACCTATAGAGGTTGCAGATTTGTTGAATGAGTTTCAAGATATTGTATCTAATAATGTACCTGATGGATTACCACCGGTAAGGAAGATCAGTCATCAAATGGATTTGATTCCAGGAGCCAGTTTGCCAAACAAGGCAGCACATAGAATGACACCAGCAGAAAGTGAAGAGTTGAACAGACAAGTACATGAGTTGTTATAGAAGGGATTGATTCGAGAGAGCCTGATTCTATGTGCTATACCAGTATTATTAGCACCAAATGAAGAATGGAGAATGGAGGATGTGTACAAATTCCAGAGCAATAAACAAGATCACAATCAAGTATAGGTTTCCATTGCCACGAATGGATGATATTATGGACTGTTTGAGTGGAGTTGTGTATTTCTCAAAGATAGATTTGAAGAGTGGATATCACCAGATTCAGATCAGAGAAGGAGATGAATGGAAGACTGCCTTCAAGACAAAGGAAGAACTGTATGAGTGGTTAGTCATGCCTTTTGGGCTAACCAATGCACCGAGCACTTTCATGCGGCTCATGAACGAGGTTCTGAAAGAATTTTTGGGTAAGTTTATCATTGTTTACCTAGATGATATTTTGATTTTTAGCAAGACATTGGAGGAACATATGATACATATTCGTATGGTGTTTGAGAAGTTGAGAGATGAGAAATTGTTGATTAATTTGAAGAAGTGCAGTTTTGTGAAGAAAGAGTTAGTGTATTTGGGATTTGTAGTTTCAGCAGAAGGTCTAAAAATGGACCCAAAGAAGGTACAGGCTATCCTTGAATGGCCTACTCCAAGGAGTGCTACTAAGGTAAGATCTTTTCATGGTCTAGCTAGTTTTTACCAAAAGTTTATCAAAAATTTTAGCAGTATTTGTGGTCCCTTGACTGAGACAATGAGAGGGGATAGAAAAGAGTTTAAGTGGACTAATGGGGCAGAAAAGAGTTTTCAATTGTTGAAAAAAAAAGTTATAGAACAACCTGTTTTAGCACTTTCAGATTTTAATAAGGTGTTTCAAGTAGATTGTGATGATAGTGTTACTGCAATAGGAGCTATTATGAGCCAAGAAGGTAAAACTATTATGTATTTCAGTGAGAAGTTAAATGATGCCAAGAGGAAGTATTCTATTTATGATCAGGAATTTTATGCTATAGTTCAGGCATTAAAGAAGTGGAGACATTATCTGCTTCCTAAGGAGTTTGTTTTGTATACTGATCATCAAGCTTTGCAATATTTGAATAGTCAAGGAAAGTTGAATCAGAGGCATTTGAAATGGGTTGAGTTTTTGTGGAGTTATACATTTGTTTTGAAACACAGGAGTGGAAAGTCTAATAGGGTTGTGGATGCTCTTAGCAGAAGGAAACTATTGCTGACAGAGATACAGATTGAAGTGGTTGGGTTCAAGGAACTCAAGAATTTGTATCCAGAGGATCTTGATTTTGGTGGAGCTTGGAAAGCTTGTAAAGAGCCTATTACTCTAGATAGGATGAAATGGTTGGATTTCATCATCCAGGATGATATGCTATTTAGAGGGAGTCAGTTGTGCATTCCAAGAAGTTCTATGAGGGAAAATCTCATCAAAGAAAAGCATAGTGGAGGATTGGCTAGACATTTTGGTCGTGATAAAACCCTTGCTTTGGTTGGTGAGAATTATTATTGGCCACAATTGCAGCAAGATGTGAAGAAGTTTGTACAGAGTTGCAAAGTATGTCAGATGGTGAAAGGAGTGAAGCAGAATATAGGGTTGTATAAGTCATTACCTATACCAAAGAAGCCTTGGGAGGATATTAGTATGGACTTTGTTCTTGGTTTACCAAGGACACAGTGGGGACATGATTCAATTTTTGTAGTAGTTGACAGATTTTTAAAGATCGCACATTTCATTCCCTGCAAGAAGACTAATGATGTTGTTCATGTAGCAGAATTATTTTTCAGAGAAGTGGTGAGACTACATGGTTTGCCAAAGACCATAGTTTTAGATAGAGACACTAAGTTTGTTAGATATTTCTGGCGTACATTGTGGAAGAAGTTGAAAATAGATTTAAAGTTTAGTTCATCACATCATCCACAGACTGATGGACAGACAGAGGTGGTGAATAGAAATTTGGGAAATCTGCTGAGATGTTTGGTTGGAGATAAGCCAACAGGATGGGATTTGATTTTACCACAGGTAGAATTTGCATACAATAATTCTGTCAATAGGAGCACTAGTAAATCACCATTCCAGATTGTATATGGAAGTAGTCCAAGAAATGCATCTGAATTGAGAAAGATAGATAAAGGAGAAATAAGTAGTGCTGAAGCTGAGGATTTTGTAGAACACTTGAAGAACATCCATGAGGAGGTGAGGAAGCATATTACCAAGATGAATGCATAGTATAAGGCTAAGGCAGATGAGAAAATGAGGCATAAGGAATTTTAGGTTGGAGATGAAGTTATGGTTCATTTGTAGAAGGAGCAATTTTCGGTTGGTACATATAACAAGTTGAAAATGAAGAAGTTTGGGCCATGTAAGATACTGAAGAAGCATGATTCAGGAAATGCATATGAGGTAGAATTGCCTACTGAGCTAAATATTTCACCAGTGTTTAACATTTCAGATTTGACAGAGTATCATGAAGGAGGTGTTGAAGATGAGGTTGCAGCAACACAGTGGAGTATTCTAGCAACCAGTTCAGATATCAAGGAGATTGAAGACATACTGGACAGTCATGTTGGCAGAAGCACAAGGAACAGAACATATGAAGAGTATTTGGTCAAATGGAAAGGATGACCTATTGAAGATTCGTCATGGCTAACAAAGGAGGAGGTTAACCATCTTGGTTTTCCTCTACACACCTGAGTCGTGACAGGGTCACTTCTGAAATTACCCTGGGTGTTTGATGCAGGAGCATCGTGGGTGTAAGAGCAATCTTGCATCACCCAAAAATATTTCTATTTTTGTATTCAATAAGGGCTATCTTATGCAGAGCCGCTATTTATGGAAACTTGCTATTTTTAGTAAGCTGGTCTTACGATCTTGGAATGTTCTAATTTTACATGTGGAGGTTCATCTCAGTCATATCAGCCTGCCAGCAAAGTTTCATGGCTAGATCAGGTCTAGTTTTGAAGATATTGAAGATTTTTGGTATTGGCAGCAGGGTACAGAAACTTTGAACTCAGTTTTGAAGGCTTTAGAGGCCCCGGATGAGGTTGAAAATTTGGGTGACAAGCACTTTGCGCTAGTTAAGCCTGTAGAGCACTTCGTGGCATTTCTAGAATGGGGTTATAATAGCCAATCGGGTCAATGGGCGATGACTGATGGTCTTCGGAAGTTGGGTCACCTGAAATGGCAGAAAATAATTTTACTTCAAAATTTTTGTCTGGGTTTCAAAACTCATTTTGAGCTGACTTTGATGTAATAAATTGTAAAATAAAATAATTATAAGTTTGGTCAGCCCTAAGGGCTAAATTTCTAGAATCTTCTCGGGCGGTGGAAATTGCCTATATAAAGAAGGCCCGTAGTGTTGTCTAGGGCAGTTCTGGGTAGTAGATCTAGGTATTGATTCGAGGCTTTGTCCTACAGAATATTGTAAGGGAATGCCCATGTGGCTTTGCATATTGTAATTCTAAAAGTTTGTAATTCCACATTTGTGGAGATAATAAGAAGCCAATTTTCTGTTCTTGCATATTATTGTTGTTGTTTCTCTATTTCTGTTATGTGTTTGTGGTATTAAGGGGAGCACCCTTCATCATGTGGCCTCTCTATTGGTATAATACTATAGATTTAAAGAGTTGACTGGTGGGAGCGTACACGGGGGTTCTACTTGAATGTAGGGAGTGCTCAATTGAGCAGAAAAACTAGAACTGGATGTTTTAGGATGACATGAAATCTTTATTAGGACCTTCATGACCTATTACAATTTTATCACATTTATGGCCCCCAAATGCCATAATGGGCTTCAAGATTTCATAGTTGATCTTGTTTATCTTCAAAGTCTTCATGCCATATTGATGAATCCTTGGTGTCTTCATGTTGTTGTTTGTCCTCCTAGGTTCTCCTACACTGGAATATAATTTTAGACTTGGATCTTTCTCGGAAAGATACCTTCTGATAGAAATCCATGTCCCTTAATTCATAGAGGGTGTAGTTCATGATGATAGAAAAAATTTATCGTAATAATGATGAAACATTTGTTCTTGTATAAATATGCGCTTGTATTTATTTCGATTATGTTGATTTTGTATTGCATTTTCCTTTGAATAAATACACTATGCTATTTATTTTTATTTATTTATTTATTTAATAAAAGGCCAAGGCCAAATTTATTGATTGTAAATAAATAAAGTTACAAAACATTTCGTTCAGTGCGAGCACTGGTAGGAAAGAATGAAAGTAAGAAAATCTCTAGTCTTACCTGGGACTTATTCAGTCCAGAAATCTTTACAATCAAAAGTTGTTTGCCAGTATATTGACAATCACTCCTGTAATACTTACAGAAAGCTAATTGAGCTATCTAGGCATTCTCGGATTTACAAATAAGGCTCGTAGTGAATTTATCCTAGATCTATTCCTTCTACGAATGAAAGTAAAATTACAATAGTTGTTCATTCAGATGAAGTCAGTCCATCTACTACAAAACAAGGTCTTAGACATCTAAATAGACCCTCCAGTAGTAGAGCCATCCAGTTGCTATAAATTTATGTAGAGTTAGTACTACCATAGAATTTAAGTAGATTCTAATCTTGGTTAGCATAGGAACTAGATTTAAACCAATTAGATTAGTATACTAATATTTGATTTCCATACCCATGAGTACAACAATTCACTATTTCCAACATCTACTAATATTACATTATTTTAAGTAAATATATAACCTTGAGAAGGAATTTGAGAGTAAACAACATAGAAAGTTATTAACATAAGAAAAACTAACAACCAACCATCTTGTAATGTTCTAAAGGTATCTTAATAAAGAACTAGTCTTTCCTTAAATGTGGCTATTATATATACATATATACATATATATAAATATTTTTATATATATAATTTGCATATATATATATATATATATATATATATATATATATATATATATATATATATATATATATATAATATATATATATATATATATATATGATATATGTATATGTATATGTATATGTATATGTATATGTATATGTATATGTATATGTATATGTATATGTATATGTATATATA